>JAAALK010000085.1:29446210-29495554 GCA_019279435.1 Zizania palustris | reverse complement strand
TCCGAATAGTAGTCTGAACGGAGTAAACCTGTGGACCTTGTTGCGTAGTCCGAATGGACCATAAAATCTTTGGAAGCTCTTCGGTCCACAATCCCTTTGACAACCCTACTATTCTTCGATTTAGCCCTGACAAGATATTTCCATTGGCTCGCTCAACGGCTCCATTTGACTGAGGATGTCTCACTGCAGCAAAACATAGTTGAATGCCTAGGTCCTCGCAAAACTTCTTGAAGGGTTCTGCGTCGAACTGTGTTCCATTATCAACCGTGAGATATCTAGGCACTCCGAACCGGCAAATAATGTTCTTCCAGAAGAATTTCTGTACATTATTCGAAGTGATAGCTGTTAAGGGCTCTGCTTCGACCCACTTAGAAAAATATTCGATAGCTACCACTGCGAACTTTAGATTTCCCTTTGCTAACGGAAAGGGACCAATTAGATCCATACCCCATCTGGCCATAGGCCATACCGGAGCAATGACTTGAAGAGCTGTTGGTGGGCGATGACTCCGTCGACCCATCCACTGGCATCCTTGACAAGTGCGGACCAAGCTCTCCGCATCAGCTGTTATTGTGGGCCAATAAAGCCCCTGGCGAAGTGTTTTTCCTGCCAGAGCTCTAGGGGCTAAATGACTTCCACAAAGGCCTTCGTGAATTTCTCGAAGAATTTCTTGGCCTTCGGCTTGAGATATACATCGGAGTAGTGGGGAACATACTCCGGCCTTGTATAATATACCGTTGATTAACTGATAATTTCTTGCTCTGAGCTTTAATCTTGACAATTGGGGCTCTTCGGGCAAATTTGTTCCTCCTTGCAAGAGTTCTATGATTGAATCTTTCCAATCTGCATTAGGAATGCAGAGAATCTCTGCAGAAGCAACTTGTGGCACCGAAGGTATATTGAGCTCCTCATAGAAAGCTTCGTCAGGCACATCCACAGCTCCGGCAGCAGCCTTCGCTAAAATGTCCGCTTGCACGTTTTCAGCTCTTGGTATACTCCGAATGGAAATACCCTTGAAATGTGCTTCGATCTTGCGAATTTCTTCCAAGTACTTTACAAGCTGTGGATGTCGGACTTGAAAACTTTTGTCTACGTGCCCTGCTACTATCTGAGAATCTGTTTTTATAATTATTCTTGTAGCCCCTAGAGCACGTGCTTTCCGGAGTCCCAATAATATTCCTTCGTACTCCGCTATATTATTGGTAGACTTAAAGTTGAGTCTTGCGGAGTACATTGCTCTTTGTCCTGATGGTGAAATTAATACTGCCCTAATGCCTGCTCCGGATGCTTGGAAAGCCCCATCTGAGTAAATAGTCCAAACTCCGTCATCTGATTTTTCCGGAGTCAACTTCGCAGGTGGAGTCCACTCTGCTACGAAGTCTGCTAGGACTTGAGATTTGATAGCTGTCCTTGCCAGGAAGGATATGCCGAAGGGTGCTAGTTCTACTGCCCACTTTCCAATCCTTCCAGTGGAATCTTTGCTTCGGAGCATATCTCCTAAAGGATATGAAGTTGGTACAATTACATTATGAGCCAAAAAATAATGCCTTAGCTTCCTCGAAGCCATTATCAGAGCATAAACGAACTTTTCAAGTTCGGAGTATCTTGTCTTTGCTCCTGACAATGCTTCGGATACAAAATAGACAGGATTTTGGACCAACTTCCCATTGATATCAGCTTCTCTGACAAGGACTGCGCTGACAGCTGAGCCTGTGGCTGCAAGATACAGAAGTAGGGTTTCGTCCGCAATAGGCACCGTAAGTGTAGCAAGATTGCTGAGATAATCTTTAATATCTTCAAAGCTTTTCTGACACTCCGGTGTCCATGCAAAATCTTCGGACCCTTTCAAAGCTTTAAAGATTGGCAAACTCCTCTCCGCAGACCTTGATAAAAACCTGCTAAGTGCGGCCAGACGTCCAGTCAGCTTTTGCACTTGCTTTAAATTCTCCGGAGGAGCCATCTTCTGCAGCGCAGTTATTTGAGTAGGGCTAGCTTCAATTCCCCTGCTTGAAACTAAGTACCCTAATAACTTTCCAGCCTTAGCTCCGAATATACATTTTTCGGGGTTAAGGCGGATCCCACATGCCCGAAGGCTATTGAATGTTTCCGCTAAGTCTAGGCTATGTTGGTGCTTTAAAGCACTCTTTATTACAATATCATCCATATAGGCCTCTACATTGCGACCTAGTTGATGACCTAGAGCCTTAGCAACTAATCTTGAAAAAGTAGCCCCGGCATTTCTTAGGCCGAAGGGCATTCTTACATAGCAGAAGACTCCCGAAGGAGTTACAAAGCTCGTCTTGATTTCATCTTCGCGCTTCAACCATATTTGATGATAACCGGAATACGCGTCGAGGAAGCTTAGTAACTCCGAACCTGCAGTGGAGTCAACTAGTTGATCAATTCGGGGCATGGGATAGGGGTCACGTGGGCACGCTTTATTCAGAGATGTGAAATCAATGCACATGCGCCACTTTCCGGAGGACTTCTTCCTGACGAAGACTGGGTTGGCTAACCATTTTGTATGGGCCACTTCTCTGATAATCCCAGCCTTCAACAGTTTTTCAACTTCGTCTTTAGCTAGAGCAGCTCTCTCTGCGGACATCTTCCGGAGCCCTTGTCGAACAGGCCGGTGTAGGACCGAAAGTAGCGACCAGAGGGGGGGGTGAATGGGCGCCTAAAAATTTCTTGCTAAACTATATTTTAATCCCAACACCCGAATGACCTTAGCCAGAGAAATAATAATAACAAAGTAAATTACTGGAATTAAAGTTGTCTATCCTAAAAATAACCGGTGTATTAATTAAGTGATATTAAAGATAGACTAAAATACGAATACTGCAGTAAATAAAAAATGGATACTAGAAATGTTTAACGACGAAAGCAAAATTCCTAAATAAATTTATGATGATTCGAAATGCAGTTTAAAAAATACGATACTAATCAAAAGAATAAAATATGGGTCATCCAGAAATTAATTCAGAAATAAACATAAAATATTTCTTGTACATGTAGAATAGAAATATTACTGCGACTAGATAAATATATATATAAGCAAAAAAAAAAACTTAATTAAAAATATGCGAACACTATTAATATTTTGACAGATAAAAACTAATCCCGAATTTTATAATCAGATCTATAGCTAATTAGGCAGAAGATAAAGACTGGTTTAATTTTAAACTGCTGGAAAATAGGGGATTAAGAAAACTGTTTACCTTCGTCGTTGCCGTCGTAGACAATTTTTCTGTCGCTCTGCCTGCCGTGAAAACTCAGGCGTGGGGTCCGCCGTTCGACCGCTGCCGCACGTCAAAACCACGTCGAGCCGCACGCCGAAGTCACGCCCGTGCAGTTGCTGCCCATGGTTTCGTGCTGCTGGCTTGCCTGCAGTCCTGCAATGCAACACGGCGCCGTGTAGGAGAAAAAGCAAACCTGGGCACGCCGTGTTGGAGAATCCGTGAAGCCAAGCAACCAGCAGTCTTGATCTTCGTGCCAATGAATTAAAAAAGCCTAAGCAATTTGACCGCGCGTAGGAGAAAGCACGACGGCGGAAAAATTATTCCAGATCAAAATAAGTAGCCGAAAAAATGTGGACTGTAGATTGATCTCAAAGAAAACAGTCATCTATCCCCAAAGGGATAGGGGCCTTTTTATAGGCAAATCCTAATACATGAAAAGACTACTTTACCCTCGGGTAAAATAACCTAACTCTAAAATAAATTCCGAAAATTACTAAAATATTCTTAAAAAATTAACTGACTCGAATAAAAATATTCTAAACTTAAAAACTAATTATTAATATCCTAAAAACGAATTAATGATAGATTGTCAGTTTTACGCCGAAACTGACAAAGCGTCCACCGTCTTCGCACCGGGTACCCGGATTGGGCCGACCCGACCCCGCAGCTCCCTCAGCCCGGCAATCGCTCGCCGCCCGTGTACCTGAGTCAAACCCAGTCAACAGACCAGTGGATCCTCTGCCGCTCCTAGCCATGTACCCGGATTGGGCCAGCCCGACTCCGCAGCTCCTTCAGCCCGGCAGTCACTCACTGCCCGTGTACCTGAGTCACATGCGCCTCAGACTCGGCAGGTCTTCATCTCTCCCTTTCTTTGACTTCCGTTGACAATCACTCATCACATCTGGAATATCAAAACCATATTCTTCAACATGGTTTCTCAATCTCCCCCTTGATGAGTGCATTGTCAACACCCTTTTCAGCTCATCTCCAGAACCTGCAAAACATGTGGAAACAAGAAAAACAAAGACAAACGAAAAATAGAAGAAGGAAAATAAAATTTTAACCCTAATGACCAAAAGCCAAATAAAAGCACAAAAATGGTCATTATGGTTAACCAAAAATAAAGCCTCAAAAACAAGTGCAATCTCAAATATTTAAAATTACCAACAAGGAACTCCCCCTGAAATAAATCCCAGAGAGAGCCAAAAATATATCCCAAATTTCTCCCCCTTGTTGACAACTGGACTCATCAAGTGAGACTAAATGCACTTTAAAGAGACATAAACATAAACTCCCCCTAAAATGCAGCTCCCCCTCAAAATATGCTATGAATGCAGATGGGGTGCAGGCGGAGTGTGAAAAGCATGCTTCTTAGATATGATTAACTGCAATTACAACATCTAACAGGTATAGTGAAAGATATACTGTCTAAGATACATGACATGATCAGTGCAATAGATGATATCATTAAGAAAGTCATTAGCACATATTTTTTGATTTTTGCAAAACAAAAGCATCACCATATTTTCTAGTTGACAAGCAAAGTAAAGCATGAGATGCAAAAGCTAACTGATATCTACCAAGATAAGCATTGTCCAAAAACAAAGTGCTTCAGCAAACCTGTCATCTTTTTAAATTTTTCAGATTATTTCTTTTTCATTGCTGCCAGGGGTTATTTGCATGTCAAACCTTATGCTAACCAACCAAGTCAAGCCTAGGCCAGAACTGGACCGTCAGAAGCTTAAAACATTGGTCTTGGCATACATTACACCGTCCTAGTTCATACCAAAGTGCTATGGTAAGCAGTCCAGAACAATGCAATGCGACAAAGCAAACCCACCTGGATCTTTTCTGAGAATCATAAAAATGCGTAAATTTTTCATTTTTCTGAATTTTTTATCATTTTAAAGCACATTTTGCATATTTAAAGCATATAAATGTCCAAGTTGCATATCTGCATCTAAGTAAGGATCTAGCTACAAGGCATGTAAAAGATAGCGAAAGCATTCAGCCTACACATGCTAGTTACCAGAAGCAATGGTGATCATTTTTCAATTTTAAAGCATAAAAGCCATGCATATGACAAATATCAGATATATCATGTGAACTGAACCAGAACATGATCATCGACAAGTAATCAAAAACATATACTAGCTAGAGAAAGTAAATCAGATTAATCATATAGCAGAAGCAAGCTCAAAATGTGGTTGATGATTATGCATGATATGAACGCACACACAAAAAGACTCAATAAAAATAAAGAAGGAAAAACTGATACCAATGAAAAGGTGACTCAAAATATCCTAAAAAAGATACACAGCTCCCAAAACACGATCAATAATCATGAGTGGGACCAAACGGTCCAATGCCAGGTTTAGTAAAAGTATTGAACCAGTGTCGAGCCATCTGCGCGTATGTAGGAAAGCAAAAGGAATCATATGAGTCTGGACTGAAGCGCGGATCAAAACGCGGTCCTCTGTTCTTCCTAAAATCACGGTCGCGAGATCCAACAACGTATCCATGACGATCTGGAACTCTGCCGGAACGGAAACCACCATCCGAAGCACGGTAGTGAAAACCGTCTCCTCTACCACCACCTACACGACGTGGCCTGGCCTCTAGCCTCTCTCCACGTCGAGGGACTCTTTGTCTACCACCCTGCTGGTAGAACTGCTCCTGCCTATCTCGAGCTCTCTCTGCTCGCTCAACCCGTTTCCTCCTAAAGCAATACTCCTCAAGATGCCCGTCTCTCTGACAAAACTCACAATGATAGGTAGGCTTCTTGGTATGTGGTTGAGGCTTGGGATTCTTAGGCTTGGTGGTGTTTGGTGTATCATCTTTGGTGTGAGAGGGTCCAGGTAAAGAATCAAGAGAAGTGTGGAGAGTTTTAGGCTTTGGAACCCAGATCTGCTTCTTAGGTGGAGCCTTGGGCTGTTCTTGGAACACACCATCCTTGGGTTGACTCGCCTGGAAAGACTCAGTAGAGTGAGTCTTGGGATATCTCTGTTCGGGAGTCATCTTACTCCACTCCACTGCTCGGCTAATAGCACTCTCAAAATCAGCCTTGGTATAGGTGTAACCTACCCCAAACCCATCCTGTCTCTTGAACTGCTGGATCATCATGCCGAGCTGTGGCTCTCTAGCACTAATCCAACTCAGGATTGAACGGAGGTAAAAGTTCTCGTTCTGAACATCAGCTAGCTCCTCTCTCAAAGAAGCTAACACCTCCACCTGAGACAAGCAGATCTCACACTCTTTATCAACTTCGACAGACTTCTCAGTTTTTAGCTTAATCAACTCCATTCTAATGAATAAGCAGTTCTCACAAATAGTGGATGGAATCGACAAGGTCTCAAGCTCTAGCTTAGTCTGCTCCAACTCACCTCTCACTCCAGCTAACTCGCTCAACTGCTCATCACTCTTGGCTCTCAGCTCAGCTATACTAGCTAAATGAGATGGGCAGTCTACACAAGGTGCGACAACAGTGGCATGAGCATCTTTTAGCTCCTGCTGAGCGCTTTCAAGCTCAGTGGCCAATGCGTCTCTCTCATCTACTCTCTCTGTGTACCTGGACTTAAGAGTCGTCAGGTCACACAACAGCACCTCACAGTTAGGGCACTCACCACTATCACCCAAGCAAGGGGAAGAAGACAAACTCTCAATCTTGTCATTCGCCGTGGCTAGCTCACTCTCAAGTTCATCTATCCTCTTCTTAGCCCCTCTAAGCAGTTTCTCCCGATACTTCAACTCCTGACTGTTCTGTTCTAATAAATTAACAACTTCTTGTTCATAGGATGAAACGTTCTCATCGTCGTCATTGTCGGAGTCGTCAGAGGAGTCCTTTTCTTTCTTCTCCCCAAGAGCCATTGAGCAGAAGCTCATGTGGGATCTTCGGCTGTGGCGTGCGCGACTCTTCGGCTTGTCCTCGAAACCCATGAAACAGAGGCCCGCTGGATTGTCCTTGTCCTTCCCCTTCCTGATCATGATATCTTCATCACTTGAACTTGAAGACGAGGAGGAAGACGAGGATCTCTTGGAGTATCTTTTCTCCATCTCGGCGAAGAAGGTCTTGTCTCGCTTCTTGTTCTCACGCCTGTAGTCTTTCAGAGCCTTTTGAAAGAATTTTGTCTTGGGCTTGCCCTTCGTGGAGTTATCGTACTTGCCAGAGTTGTAGGAGTTGCCGCCGGTTCCCTTCTTGTAATTCTTCTGCTTGGGACAGTCGGCGATAAAATGACCTGGGTCACCACACTCAAAGCATCCGGATTTTGTGCCGTGTCTCTTAAACATTCGCTTATCATAGACACGCCGAACCCGGTTGTTAAACAAGCACAGATCATCATCTCCTAGAGTATCAAGTTGTTCCTCGGAGATAGACATCAAAGAAAAAGAAGTACAACTCATGGCATTAGGATCAGCCGACGGTGTCGCAAGCGCCAGAGTCTTTGAGACAGAATCAGTGAGATTTGATCTCAACTGAATATCGACCTCTGAGGCCTTGAGCTTACTAAAAAGCTCTGCGATGGTCAAGGTATCGTAAGACGTGCTCTCAACAATAGAAGAAACCTTGATCTCCCATATCTTAGGGTCCAAGGTATGGAGTACCTTAAGCGCTTGTTCATGATCCGAGACCAGTTGATCACGCTCGGCCTTGTTAACGCGAAGCTTGTTAATGATCGATTGAAAACGACCAAACAAAGCCTCAACTGTCTCACCCGGCTTCTGTGAGAAATTTTCATACTCACGCCGATAGGTCTGATATAGTCTAGCCTTGACCTGAGCTGTCCCCTCATGATGTGCCTGGAGGGTAGCCCAGATCTCTCTAGCAGTGGTGAGATGGCTAACACGCTCGAACTCACTAGGACCTAGACCAGAAAATAAAATGTTCACCGCCTTACTATTATTTTGATGCTGGGTAATTATATTTTCAGCAGTATCCGCAGCAATAGTCGTAATGGTGAAACTAGGATGAACACAAATCTCCCATATGTCCGAGCTCTGGCTCATAAGGTATGCTCGCATGCGAGTCTTCCAATAAATATAGCCAAAAGCCTCTAGGGATGGGATTTTACCTGAAGACGTCATGGTCACTACCTAGGTTTTAAATCGGTTAAGATATTTATAAAAACCTAACCTCGCTCTGATACCACTTGTAGGACCGAAAGTAGCGACCAGAGGGGGGGGTGAATGGGCGCCTAAAAATTTCTTGCTAAACTATATTTTAATCCCAACACCCGAATGACCTTAGCCAGAGAAATAATAATAACAAAGTAAATTACTGGAATTAAAGTTGTCTATCCTAAAAATAACCGGTGTATTAATTAAGTGATATTAAAGATAGACTAAAATACGAATACTGCAGTAAATAAAAAATGGATACTAGAAATGTTTAACGACGAAAGCAAAATTCCTAAATAAATTTATGATGATTCGAAATGCAGTTTAAAAAATACGATACTAATCAAAAGAATAAAATATGGGTCATCCAGAAATTAATTCAGAAATAAACATAAAATATTTCTTGTACATGTAGAATAGAAATATTACTGCGACTAGATAAATATATATATAAGCAAAAAAAAAAACTTAATTAAAAATATGCGAACACTATTAATATTTTGACAGATAAAAACTAATCCCGAATTTTATAATCAGATCTATAGCTAATTAGGCAGAAGATAAAGACTGGTTTAATTTTAAACTGCTGGAAAATAGGGGATTAAGAAAACTGTTTACCTTCGTCGTTGCCGTCGTAGACAATTTTTCTGTCGCTCTGCCTGCCGTGAAAACTCAGGCGTGGGGTCCGCCGTTCGACCGCTGCCGCACGTCAAAACCACGTCGAGCCGCACGCCGAAGTCACGCCCGTGCAGTTGCTGCCCATGGTTTCGTGCTGCTGGCTTGCCTGCAGTCCTGCAATGCAACACGGCGCCGTGTAGGAGAAAAAGCAAACCTGGGCACGCCGTGTTGGAGAATCCGTGAAGCCAAGCAACCAGCAGTCTTGATCTTCGTGCCAATGAATTAAAAAAGCCTAAGCAATTTGACCGCGCGTAGGAGAAAGCACGACGGCGGAAAAATTATTCCAGATCAAAATAAGTAGCCGAAAAAATGTGGACTGTAGATTGATCTCAAAGAAAACAGTCATCTATCCCCAAAGGGATAGGGGCCTTTTTATAGGCAAATCCTAATACATGAAAAGACTACTTTACCCTCGGGTAAAATAACCTAACTCTAAAATAAATTCCGAAAATTACTAAAATATTCTTAAAAAATTAACTGACTCGAATAAAAATATTCTAAACTTAAAAACTAATTATTAATATCCTAAAAACGAATTAATGATAGATTGTCAGTTTTACGCCGAAACTGACAAAGCGTCCACCGTCTTCGCACCGGGTACCCGGATTGGGCCGACCCGACCCCGCAGCTCCCTCAGCCCGGCAATCGCTCGCCGCCCGTGTACCTGAGTCAAACCCAGTCAACAGACCAGTGGATCCTCTGCCGCTCCTAGCCATGTACCCGGATTGGGCCAGCCCGACTCCGCAGCTCCTTCAGCCCGGCAGTCACTCACTGCCCGTGTACCTGAGTCACATGCGCCTCAGACTCGGCAGGTCTTCATCTCTCCCTTTCTTTGACTTCCGTTGACAATCACTCATCACATCTGGAATATCAAAACCATATTCTTCAACATGGTTTCTCAGCCGGGCCTTCGGGTTTACAAGCAAACTATGCTCAATAATATCCCGATCGACTCCGGTGATATCTTCGTCAGACCAAGCGAAGACATCCAAATTTTCTTCTACGACCTTTTCCAAGGAAGTTGCAACTTCGGGAGGTAAATCTTTACCAAATTGAAAAGTGTATTCTTTACCATCTTTAACAATGACCTTCGTTGCAATCTCTCCTTCGGGACTTGGTCTTGGAAATGACTTCTTCGAAGCTTCGGAGGAGGCTGAAAAAATTTCTCCATTATCTTGGACACTGTTTACTTGCCTCGGATCAAGAGGAGGACCATGACCATATTCTGCCCTTCGAGCTATGGCTTGATCTCCGAAGATTGTCAGAACTCCTGATTGTGTGGGCATCTTCATGCACAAGTAGTTGTGATGCGCCACAGCTCCGAACTGATTCAACATGCCTCGCCCGAAGATGACATTATAAGCATACGGGGCATCTACCACATCGAAGATAACTTCTTCAGTTCGGGCTAGTAAACCTTCTCCGAAGGTTACTTCCAGGCCTATCTGGCCGAGTGCATCAAGCGGAGGTCCTGCAAAGCCTTGCAGAGGACGAGCCGCTGGGAGGAGATGCTTCCGGGAAATGCATAACTGATCGAAGGCTTGTACAAATATGATATCTGCCGAGCTACCTCCGTCAATTAGCACCCTTCGGACTTCTGTCCCTGCAATATCAGCAGTAATAACCAATGGATCTGCATGCGGGAACTTGATACCAGCTGCATCCTCCGCAGAGAAAGATATTGGAACATGAGACCACTCCGGCATTGCAGCTGCAGATGACGAAGTCCCAATGTGGCCTACTTCTCGAACGTACTCTCTTCGCTGTCTCTTGGACATGCTTCCGAGGGTACCTCCTCCGGAGATAGGGAGAACTACTCTCTTCCCTCTATCTTGCCCTTCTTCTTGCTTCGGAGGTGGCATAACATTGGCCACCGGAGGATGCCTTGCAGCATCAAAATTTTCTATCCGCGCCACAGCCTGGACCGGCTCCGAGCGCACTGCTGCTGCTGGACTTCGGTCGGTACTGCCTCGACCTGAAGTTCTCTCCAAGTATTCTCCTCGAAGGGTAAGAATAGGCTTGCAGGTGTCAGTTGCATGGCTTCGATTCTCTCCATGAATACAGCAAAAAAGGGTCTGGCCCTTGCCAGCCGCTTTCCCTGGCGGCCTCCAGCCGCTGGACTTGTTCCCAGCAGACTGTGGAGCTCTTGGTGCAAACTTCTGCGGGGGTGCAATGTTTAAGACATCAGAGCGAGGGTGCTTTTGCCCTCTTCTTCTATCATGTTGCACTTCGGAGACTGGTTCTTGTGGCTGAGCCGAAGTCTTCACCTCTGCTTTAACTTCTGTCAACACTGTCGAAGTAGCAGTAGTCCTCCGAAGCCAACCTTCTTCTGACTTCGAGTACTCCTCGAAGTACGACATCAGCTGTGATACCGTGGTGATGCTCTTTTGATGCAGTTTATCTAGAAGGCCTTTATGACTGACGCCTTCCCGAGCCGCATCAACCACTGAAGATGTAGACAGCCCCCGGATTTGCGACTTCGTGTGAGCGAAGCGCTTGAAATACTGTCTCAATGTTTCTCCGGGGAGCTGCTTCACTTGGAAAAGGCTCCCTGTTGACATGGGGGGTACGAAGGTGCCCTGAAAGTTACTTATGAACTTCCTCTTCAACTGTGACCAGGAAATGATTGATCCTGGCTTTAAAGACCAGAACCATCGTAACGCCACTCCTTGAAGAGCTAATGGGAAGCACTTCGCCATAGTCTCTCTGTCTCCGCCGCTAGCCTCAATCGCTAAGGCATAAGAACGCACAAATTCACTGGGATCTTCGTCTCCAGCATACTTACAGAGCTTCGAAGTTTTGAACTTCGGATTGAAGCGAATTTTCTGAAGCTCAGGATGCAATGGAGATTCATTGTCGTAAGAAGCGTTCTCCGGGGCTTCGGGATAATCAAGATCGTCGTCTTCGTGAACTTTGGGGATAACTGGGGTGACTTGAGGACGAAGCCTGTTCGCAGCCTCTTGCCGCCACCTCGCTACCTCGGCTTGAAGATTGGCCATTTGAGTGGCCATATCTCCAAGGCTATCTTCATCTCCTCCGGAAGGACCTTCCGGGTCTTGAGAGCTGGTATGATCAGTTCGAATCGGAATGGAGGGTGGCAGAGTGGCTCCGGGCGGTCGAAGTGTGGAAGGGGTTGGTGGAGAGGTTTCGTATCCTCGAGGGATAGAAGCCCCTTGCGGAGTTTGAGGTGGAGGGATAGTCGAAGACCCTCCGACTTCGACTGTGTCGAAGGGTATCTCTCCGGAGATCCGAGAGGACCTCCGAGTGGGATTGCGAGGTGCGCTCCGCTTAGGAGGCATGATGCAAAAGGTTGGTAGAGAACGAAGTTTTTTGGACTAGGTTCCCCACGGACGGCGCCAACTGTTGGCGTAAAAGATTACGCTAACAGGTTTCTGTAGAAAAGAAACTAACAAACGAAGTGTTTGCGAAGCGAACTGTTCTAAGCCTCCGAAAGGATAATAGCTTAGAATAGTTCGAAAGTGTGTATTGATTCACTTGTAATCGGTCCCCATTACAGGGTGAAATGAGGGGTATTTATAGGCCTAAACATTAAGGAAAAGACCTATTTACCCCTCTATTACAACCGACATTAGGGAAACTATTCGGTTTCCTTAATAGGGCTAAAAAGGTAAAAGATTAATCTAATAGGATAGAAAATAAATCTTCCATCTTAGCTGGCAGAAAAGATCCTGAAGGGCTTTGGTTCGAAGACATACTTCGAACCAGTGCCTGTCTTCGAGCTTCGAACCAGGTTCCGAGCATCTTCGAAGAAGGTCTTCGAACAATCTTCGAACTAGTTGGCTGTCTTCATGCCGCTTTAGCAATAACCCCGAAGATAAGATATTTTCCCCCAACAATAAGTCAAAGGGGTTTGGTCAAAGGTTGGTCAAAAAATCCATCTGTATTGTTGTGCATGACCAAATATGAAGGAACTAATAGAGATGAAGACATAGAGATAAGACCCAGAATAAAGAATCAGTTACGATACAGATCGTATCAGGCGTCAAGTCTCTGGACTATAAATATGTACATATTAGGTATATAAAGAGAACAACCAATCCAAAAAACTATTCTCGACGTATCGCCAAACTAGATTTCCCACGGGTTCTTGCTCTCTCACGGGGATGCATCACTTCGATATCCAGTGAGAGGTGAGTTCATGCTTGGCACGTTCTTGCTCTCTCACGGGGCTGCATCGCTCTGATCTCTGATGAGAGGTAAGTTCCTACCAAACATGCATTGATAGTAGTGTTAAGGCTTCATTGGTTAAGTCTGACATCTTGCTCTATTATAAATCATGATGTATCATGTGTGTGGTTTAGATTACATATTGTTGTAGCAATTGCGTTAGCTAGAGCACAGGTTTTGTGTGTATATATGGTGTATAAAATGAACCTCGAAGGGCTCTCTCAGAAGGAGAAAAGATTTATACGGGTTCGGACCTCCCCAAAGGGATAATAGCCCTACGTCCAGTTTATGGTGGATTGGGCATAGTATGCCTCGGTTGAATCTAATGGATCCGGAGGATCTCATGGCTCTAGAGGAGCTGAACTATTACAAGAGCTTGGCCCTGATTTTATAAGCACGCAGGCTAAAGGAAAAGACCTAAATGCCCTCTATAAGTCATAGGCTTTATAGGGGCAAGAAGGGAAAAAGACTAGTCTACTATACAAAGTGCTTACAACTTTACAGACGTGTCAGATAAATGTAACTTTTGAATAGCTAAATGACATACTAGGGGCAGAGGGGCCCCGGTATGGCTTCTACACTGTAGCAAAGTACATATGTTTTCCTAGTTTGAAGTAGTAGCCGGAGCTCTTTGGGCGGAGGCTATGATGAAGGCTTCGAAGGACACTCCGGACTGGGCTTCAAAGCGTGCTCTGAACTGAACTCCGAACTGGGCTCTCAGAGACCTAGCTTCGAATTGGTTGGAGAGGATCCGGAGACCGGCTCTGGGGAGCTCCGAACGGAGCTCGGAGACTAACTCCAAAGAAAGCCCGAAGGCTATCTCCGAAGAGGACTTCGAAGAGAGCTTGAAGACTTGGCTTCTGGCAGACTTCAGAGGGAGCCTGGAGGCTTCGCCTTGGAGGACTCCGAAAGGAGTCCGAAGGCCTCGCACCAGAGGGCTCCGAAAGGAGTCCGGAGGCTTGGACTATATGACTTGGAAATAACTTCGGCTGGTGAGAAACTGCTTCAACAGTGCCATGCTCCGGGCCAAAGGCCTACGGAGGCTTACTTCATTTGGCCTCTGTTTAAGGTAAAACTTATTCCCCCAACAGTAGCCCCTCGCCTGCAGCCCTTTAGGATGGAGGGGTGCGTGTGCCTTTGGACAAATGACAGTAAAAAATGCAACTTCAGAGAAGACAAGCCTTCGGAGCATGGACCGAAGGGGGCTTCGACTTGCGCAGGTAATAATTGCCTGCCTCGACTGTTAGAATGACATCGGGGAGGTAAAATGACTCCGCAACGGCTATAAAACTGACCGTTACAGTGGCCGGTTCATTTCAACTTTGCTTGAGGCCCACCTGTCAGTGACTTCGGCCCGGGAACCATCGGGATTTTACCGCCTATAAAAAGGGGTTTACCGCACATGGCTTCGACACACTTCTCATTTGCTTCTTTCTCAATGCCTCGCATCCTTCGCCCTCTTCTCTTCATCTCTAGCTTCACGCGGAGCCAGCTTTGCAAGCTTTAGTGCCCTTCACGCCGAACACCCACAAAATGCCGAAGAAAGTTTCTTTGAAGAAGGCTTTGGCCCTGGGCTCGAGTTCAAGCTCTGCCCAGGCATAAGCAGTGGCTGCAGCGGCGGCGAAGCCTGTAGCGAGGCGGTTGGGGCCAGGGGACCTTTGGTTGCCATCGGATAAATTTGAGCAAACTTTGGAGATGAGGGCTTCGATTTCAACGGAGGAGTCTGTCTAAAAGGCTTGCGCAGGGAAGATATCGCCGAAGATCCAGCTTCGGGTGCCGGAGAAGTCGGAGGCCATACCGAGGCCTCGGGATGACGAAGTAGTACTCTTCGAGGCTTTCTTCGAGGCGGCCTTGGATTGCCAGCTGTAGGAATGCTGAGCAAAGTCTTGAAGGCCTACAACTTCGAGCTTTCACAACTGTCGCCAAATGCCATGGCGAGGCTAGCGGTCTTCGAGTGGGCTATGAGGGTCGAAGGCTGCGAGGGGCGCGCCGATGTATTCATAGCCCTTCATGACGCCAACTGCCAACCGAATGAGGGAGGGATCAGACCGCGTCAAGAGGGCCTTGGCCTTCGGAATAGCCAATTTTCAGCTTCGAGGGAGTACCAGGACGCCTTCCCAGTGAGGGCCGCCAATAGCAAGTGGTACTCAAGGTGGGACCAAGAGTGGTTCTATGCCACAGTTGGCGCGAACTCCCCCCTTCGGAGTACCAATGTGCTCATCTCCTACCGACGCGAAGGCATGGTGAAGACGAGCCCCGACACCCTTTGCTCGAGGATTTTGCTCCTACGGAGGTTGGCTTCGAAGATGAGCATGAGGGACCTCATGGAAGAGTTCATCACCCTTTGGCTCAGCCCCCTTGCGCTCTCTTGGCCAGAGGGCCTCTTCTAGCCTTCAGCCTCGGAGGGCCTAAGCGAGGTGTCGATAGAACACCTTGGTAAGACTTCGAAGTCTTTTCACTTTCATACTTCGCAAAATAACTTTGTTTTGACTTGGAATCTTGATGAAGCCGCTCGTGAAGTAAGGACTCCGGAGGATGCCATCGTGGTGGTGGAGCGTGTTGTCGGAGCCCTGACACCCGAGGAGCAGGCTCAACAGCTCGCTCTGGTGGGGACTTGGGAACACTGGAATAGAGTGTGGACCTGGCTCAGCGTCGAGGGGTCCAGGCTCTGCCAGACTTCTCCAACCCTGTACCCTCGGCGAGTGGCTCCAAGAGGAAGAGGGTGGACGACGACGAACCCGAAGCTTCGAGGGCTCACTCGAAGCTCCCGACAACCGAAGCCCCTACCACGGAGGCAACGGCCGTGAGCCCTGGAACCGGAGCGGAGCCAGCAGGGGCTCCGGTGGCAGCTAGCAAAGTGGTGGCGACGGCGATGACTTCGGGTGTGGGGGTTGAGGTTCTGCCTTCACAGCCAAGGGATTGGGGAGCACACATTGATCCCTCCGCCTTCGAAGAAATCTCCAACGAGGGTAAACACTTTGAACATACTTCTCTTTTCATACGTGGATATTGACTTGTACTTTTTTGCAGATGTCGATGCTGGTGCGAGGTCCGCCGTACCAAAGCCGATGGAGGCCTCCGGCAGCAGCAGCAGCAGCGACAGCAGCAGCTTGGAGTCCGACGTCACTTTGTTCAAGGAGGATGGAGGTGATGACCGCGGTGAAGGGAACCCTCAGGACGGAGCCGACGAGCACGTCGAGGTGCTGGACCGGAGCCCGGCTCCACTGGAGGCTGCACTAGAGGTTGAGGTGGAGGAGATAGTTCGGCCTCTACAGCCGAAGGGGGTCGTGACGGAGGTGGCCATTCATGATTTCCATGAAGGTTGCGTTGCTGCAGGGTCCGGGGGCTTGGTGGCTCAACTCAGCCGCTCGAGACCCTTCGACCTCTTCACAAATGCGAACGAAGCCCTCACCTAGGTGAGCAAAGTCCCATACATTCTTCGAATCATACTTGCTTTTTAATCAACACTTATGATTTTCATGAATCCTTCCAAGCCCTCGCGCTGAATGCCACAACAGTAATCTCTATGGATGAGCAGATGGCTCGCTTGGTGGAGGAGAGGGATGCCCTTCGACGTGAGATCTCAGTGGAAGCCGAGAAGCGAAGGCGGGCCAAAGCCTCAACAGATACGGTGTGGACCAAGGCCGAGAAGGCGAGGGAGGTCCTGGTCTCGGAGACCAACAAGCTTTGGGCGGAGCTTCGAGCTTTGGAGGAGGCCAGAGCAGAGTTGGCGGCAGAGAACTCAACACTTCGCAAAGCTGACCACTGTCTGCAAGACTTCGTCGTTCACTATGTTGACGAAGCCACTTCAAGCTTGACCGAGGTCCTTGATCAAATAGGGATCGAGTGCTGGGTTCCAGACTTCGGCCTTCGAGACACAATCGAAGATCTCATTGAGTTCCTGAAGACGGTGGCTGCGACGGCAGAGGTATCCCTGAAGGGCTTCGCCTTGATGGCCGGCCGAGTGGCAGGTCAAGGAGTGCTGCAAATGCTTCATGACTCGTGGTGCAACCACTTCGAGGCAGTGACCTCGGCCACTTCGGTGGCCTTCGGAGGCCAGCACTTGGTGACGCCTCCACTGCGCGTCCGCGGAGCATGGTGCCGCCTTCAAGAGCCTTGGAAGGCCCAAGGCTATGAAGCACTCCTTGAACTCCAAAAGGCCATCCGCCTTTGCCGAGCCAGGGCATTGGCTTCGCCAGCTCAGCCTTCGACGTCGAGGCCTCCGCCTCCAAAGGTGTAGTTCTCCTTAGGCTCCTTGTAACTTTTAGCTGTAGGCTTTGTAAAAACTCATCAGTTTATTAATATAAATGCGGGGGTACTTTATACCTGCCCAGGCTCAGCCTTCGAATGTTGATCTCGATGTACTTGAGGACTCTGAGGAGCTTCGCCAGCTATGGGTGGTGCTCGAGGTATCTAGGTCCGAAGGCCCCCTCGGTTCAAACTTCCGAGGGGTCCTAAGGGTGAAGCCATTTCCGAAGTAGCCCGGGAGTTGCTGGCTACCGTGAAGACAGAGCCCCTTCGGAGTTCTTCCTCCTCGCCAGACTTAAGATGTTTCGAAGTAGACTTAAGTGGCGAGGGGGTACAGCCTTCGGGTACGACCTTGATGGGTGACGAAGCCTTAGACTTCTCTGCCTTCGACATGGTACCGCCTGCCTCGCAGGCTTGGACAAACCTGCAAGGTGGAATATGAGGTCTGCAGGCTTCGGGGCGTGGATGAACTAGACGTGGGAGAGCAGGCTCCGACGAGGCTTCGTCCAGCCGAGGGGGCCCTGGCCGAAAGAAGAGCAAGCGAGGGTCTGGGCCTCGAGCTCGCTTTTTCTTAGGCTTAGATACAGACTACTCGTAATTTTGCATTTCGAAGTGTATTTGTAACATACTTCTCAATTACCATTCAATGAATGAGATTTATTGTATTTGCATACTTCGTCTACATGCTTCGCATGATTTGATTGTTTGGAACATTTTAGCTTGTCACGCTCATACTGCGCATTACATTCGCACACTTCGCATACATACTTTGGTCCCCCCTTGCGCGTGGCAGCTAGGGACTTAGTCGTTGCTGGTGCGGGCAATTTAAAAATGCGAAGGGGTCTGCCTTTTTGGCAGCTTCGAATGCATTAATTTGGAGCGAAGCAAGGCTTCAGCATGGCCAAATTAAGCAAAGCATGCTTCGGCATGCCTGGATTTGGGTAATGTGCCTGAGCAAGGTTCCGAAATGCACTTATATTTTAAGCGAAGCATGACTTCGAGATGCTTAATTTTTATATTAGATCATGTCACGCGAAGCGAGGCCTCGATGCGCGTTCAGATAGCGAATCAAGGCTTCTTGAGCTTGATCCTGTAGTGAATGAAAAGGATATTTGGTGTGGATTCACCGAACCTGCAATGGGTTGAGCCACCTTCGACTCTGGGTCACCTATGACCCTGGGCCACCTTCGACCCTGGGATGCATCAGGCCGGAGCCTGGAATCCTGGACTTGCCGAGCTGTCGCCCGAAAGTCTCAAAGCCCACTGCTACGGGCCTGGAGGCGCTGTGTAGCCTTCGGAGGGGTGCTCTGGATTTAAATAGTCTTCGAAGTCATGCTTTGGTCCTTAACAATACAAAGCTGGAAACCTTGGTTCTTAAAAGAACGAGGTTGTTGGCTTCGGGTCTTGATAAGGACACAACAGAGCTAAATTTTTAAATGAAAAGGAAGCAAGGCTTCGATTTTAAAGCTCGAAGCAATGCTTCAGCTTCAAACGCGAAGGGAGGCTTCGACTTTTAACAAGATGGAGCAAAAGTTTGCTTTAAAGGCGAAGCAAGGCTTCGATTTTAAGGCGAAGCAGGGCTTCGATTTTATATTAAGGTAATTGCAAATTTGTACATCAAAGTGATGCCTCGGGTAGTGTACATACCTCATAAAGCGGGTGAAAGACTTGCCTCATAGCCCCTGGGGCTTCGAAGGCCTTTGGCATGCGAAGCGGAGCCCCTTGCTAGAGGGTGAACTCCGAAGCGCGAAGGGAGATGGAAGACGAAGACGGCCTTCGAACTGCACCCAAAGCCCCTTGCCGGAGGGTGCGCGAAGCAAGAAACTCCGAAGCTCCCCCCTCAAGCGCACTTCGAAATGCAGGCAATGGCAGAGAACTTAGCTTTTAGGACTAAGGTCCCCACGGATGATGCCAACTATTGTAGCAATTGCGTTAGCTACAACACATGTTTTGTGTGTATATATGGTGTATAAAATGAACCTCGAAGGGCTCTCTCAGGAGAAAATATTTATACTTGTTCGGACCTCCCCGAAGGGATAATAGCCCTATGTCTAGTTTATGGTGGATTTGGCATAGTATGACTCGGTTGAATCTAATGGATCCAGAGGATCTCATGGCTCTAGAGGAGCTGAACTATTACAAGGGCTTGGCCCTGCTTTTATAGGCACGCAGGCCAAAGGAAAAGACCTAAATGCCCTCTATAAGTCATAGGCTTTATAGGGGCAAGAAGGGAAAAAGACTAGTCTACTATACAAAGTGCTTACAGCTTTACAGACGTGTCAGATAAATGTAACTTCTGAACAGCTAAATGACATACTAGGGGCAGAGGGGCCCCGGTATGGCTTCTACACTGTAGCGAAGTACAGATGTTTTCCTGGTTTGAAGTAGTAGCCGGAGCTCTTTGGGCGGAGGCTGTGATGAAGGCTTCGAAGGACACTCCGGACTGGGCTTCGAAGCGTGCTTTGAACTGAACTCCGAACTGGGCTCTCGGAGACCTAGCTTCGAATTGGCTGGAGAGGATCCGGAGACCGGCTCTGGGGAGCTCCGAACGAAGCTCGAAGACTAACTCCAAAGAAAGACCGAAGGCTAGCTCCAAAGAGGACTTCGAAGAGAGCTTGAAGACTTGGCTTCTGGCAGACTTCAGAGGGAGCTTGGAGGCTTCGCCTTGGAGGACTCCGAAAGGAGTTCGAAGGCCTCACTCCGGAGGGCTCCGAAAGGAGTCCGGAGGCTTGGACTATATGACTTGGAAATAACTTCGGCTGGTGAGAAACTGCTTCAACAGTGCCAGGCTCCGGGCCGAAGGCCTACGGAGGCTTACTTCATTTGGTCTCTGTTTAAGGGAAAACTTATTCCCCCAACAGTAGCCCCTCGCCTGCAGCCCTTCGGGACAGAGGGGTGCGTGTGCCTTTGGACAAATGACAGTAAAAAATGCAACTTCAGAGAAGACAAGCCTTCGGAGCATGGACCGAAGGGGGCTTCGACTTGCGTAGGTAATAATTGCCTGCCTCGACTGTTAGAATGACCTCGGGGAGATCAAATGACTCCGCAACGGCTATAAAACTGACATCGCTACTTACGTTTTCTATGTCTTATCAGTTGCAGGGTCAAACTAATTGGCATGTTCAGAATCCCAAGTTTTTAGGACCTGCACTGGAGTTACGCAAATCTTCCAGGCCACGTGTGTGACCAGAAACAATACCAATAGCATGATGGGGAGATCTATAAAATATCTTTTAATGTAGTCTTTGTTTTTTCCAATGCACTTTTTAATGCGTGGTGGAGAGATTTGTAAAATATATTTTTCATGTAGTCTTTGTTCTTTCCAATGCACTTTTATAACTATTGGGTAGTATAGAGTTGAACGCTAGCTCTGGCAGTCGAGGAAAAGAGGACATGGAGAGATAGAAAGGTATCCAATTGCTAGCAATGTTTATCTTAAAACAATAATTGATTGCATGTTAAGTATGAATAATATATTATTTAACTATTTATTGGGCTGATTAATTGGTTGATCGATTAATTCATTTAATCCCTTGATTAACTGATTAATCTCTAGTAGGTGGTCGATTTTTCTAACACTATTTTGCATATTACCGATCATCGATTGTTATAACATTGCTTTACATATTACCACATACAAATTTTGACAGGCGACATTAGCAATGCAGGTTTCCACTATGTCCTAAGTTCGGATCATCGGATGTACCATATTCAACTAATATAATATAGGCCAAAAAACTAAAGTGCCAATTGCAATGGATTCATAATGTTATATTCACATAAGTCATAAATCACATTCTTACAGACAGTGATAACTATCATAAGCTGCCAATTCTCACTAATATGCAACTAACCTAGAACTAACACATGTAGGTATTAATCATACTAGACGGCGAGGCACACGTTGCGCACCCATAGAAACTACATAATTTGCACAACTTATATTTTAGTGTTTAAAGTTGTTAAATATATAACAATGATATAAATAAATACTTGAATAATTTGAAATTATAATGCTAAAACATAAATAAACATAATTTCTCTTTAACTTAATTAAACATCATAGATAATAAAATAGACTATGAAAATTCCATTTACCATACATACCAGATATTAACAATGGCAACATCCAAATTAGTCTTACATAGGTACATCTATTATAAAAAAAATTACAAAAATAGTAATAATTATTGCATGAGGTACATTTGTAGGTATAGCCATATGGCTTACCAGTTCTATAGCACACGTCACATGAGTTGTACCACAGTAGATGAGTTGATTAAATTGGTCAAAAAGTAAGTGCAAGTATGGTAGTGAGTGATCAAATCTTAACTAATATAACGCGGCTTGGGCGTCCGCCGTTTCCGTCCGCATCCGCGCGCAGCGCGCCAGCAGGCCGCGCGCAGCGCTACCGCCTGGACCAAGTCGTCCGCGCGCAGCGCGCCAGCAGTCCGCGAGAGGTGCAACCGCCTCGACCAAGTCGTCCGCGGGCGCGCTAGGGAGTTCCCTCTCCCACGCGCAGCGCTCGGCCCAGCTCGACCATGTCCCGTGCACCCCTCTTAATAAACCCGAAATCTCCCCTCCGTTCAGACATCCCTCTGCTCTCTCAACACTATCCAGTTCCTCTAATCTTTCCCTCTGCTCGGACAAACATCTTCTCATACACAGGTTTGGTATGTTCCCTACATCCCCTGCTAACCCTCTTCACTCACCCTAAAAACCCCAAGAACTTAGAATATAACACCATGTTCAAGCACAAACAACCAGATCAAATACAAATATTCAGATCAAATAAAAAAAATAAAAAAATAGAGCCTAACCCTAAACGCCGCTCACCGCCGCTCGCCGCCGCTCCGCCGCGGGCTACATCGACGGACCCTCGCTCACCCTCGGGTGAGCGGAGGACTCCGGCGAGGAAGCCAGCGGGTAGGGCTCGCCGCCGCCGCTCTCGGTCCCGCTCTCTCCGCCGCTCCGCCGAGCGCTCGCTCCGCCGCGGGCTACTTCGACGGACCCTCGCTCACCCTCGGGTGAGCGGAGGACTCCGGCGAGGAAGCCAGTTGGTAGGGCTCGCCGCCGCCGCTCTCGCTCCCGCTCTCTCCACCGCTCCACCACGCAGCTACCCTCACCGCGCCGCCGCAAGCATGGCCGCAGGCCCACCGCCGCTCCGCACGCACGGCCGTCGGCCCGCCGCCGCTCCGCTGACGGAGCCGTGCGCCGCCGCGCCGCTCGTGCTCTGGCCGGGTGGGGAGAGAAATGTGTACTGTTAGGGTTTTCGGCTGAGGGGGGTTTTTAACTGGCCGACATCGGCGGCTGGCCGTCGGATCAAATCCGATGGTCAGGATCGGATGGACCGAATGCGGCCTAGGTGGGGGAGAAAATGCCAGCCCAGGCCCAGGTTAGGCGCGCGCGTGCATTCCACTTTCCTGGCCCGTGCCCAGGTAGAGGCCGACCTGCTGTTTGCGCTGTTGGGCCAAAATTTTGTTTTTTTTTATTCCAGAATTTAAATATTGCTTTTCTGTTTTATTTATTCCTGAAAACTTAGAAAAATTCCCAAAATTAAGAAAAAAACAAATTTAGGTATGGAGATAATTTTGTATGATTAATAATGTTCAGTAAAATTACTCTTAATTTTTTTATCATTTATATTAGTATTTTCCAATTTTCAGAATTTAATAATTGTCTTTTTCTATTTATTATTCCCTGGAAAATTATGCTTTTCTGTTTTATTTATTCCTGGAAAATTAGAAAAGTTCCCAAAATTATTATTGAACTTTTTTAGAACTTCTAGGCACTTCTCATATTTTCTTCCATGTTTTAGAACTTGTTTGTGACTGAATTTTACTTGGTATTGATTAAAATAAAGCTTTTGAGGTTTTTGCATAAAATAGCTTATATGCTACATACATGATTCTTATTTATTGGAAATGTTGTTTGTAATACCGTAATTTTGAGGACTATAAAAGTTGTAATGTAGTACTAGGTGAGTTTCTAATTTTAATAATAGCATTTCCTATTTTATTATTGCCTCAAATTCTTGTTTATTGGAAATGTTGTTTGTAATACCGTAATTTTGAGGACTATAAAAGCTGTAATGTAGGACTATAATACCGTAATTTTATTATTGCCTCAAAAATATGAACAATTTCATATTTTATTCATGTTCAATACCACTATTTTTAATTTTTTGAGCATTTTCACGATTTTTTTATAATTTCCTATATTTCATAATTGTGTTTTCTATATTTTTTGAATTTTTGGAATTTTTTCTCCTGTTTATTTCTTTAAGTTCCCCTTTTTATTCTTTAAAGATTTCCCCCTAATTTTTAGAAGTACTTCATTAATTCCTTGTCTTCTTACATGTGTTTCTATTCTATTTGTCAAATAATTTGTTTATATTTGGTTTGTCAAATAATTCCGCAAAATAAAACATTATAATATAGTTGAATTTCTTAGATATATTAAATGGCTGGCATTCGAAAGAGAACTTACGCCGACCGTCCAACTCGTAATGAGGTGGTACCTAGGTGAGCCTATCTTATTAAAACCAACTTTGCTGCAACGATGAAGAATGTTCTAAATTTTATTTTTTTGTTAAGGTTTATGAAATTTGACGAGATAGAGTTCCAGCACATAGGCCATCCATGGAGTGTCGTCGCCATAGTAGATGTTAAGTTTCACCCTGATGAATATGGAGAAAAACAACGATTTATTTTAATGGATATTACTGTAAGTTGCACACAAGTTGGACTAAATTTTACATAGTAGTGAACATATGACATATTCTAAACCCTAACATTATACGTAGGGTGCTAAAATAGAAGTCATTGCATGGGAGCAGGAGGATGTTCATAGGTTTAACATTATCCTAAATGAAGGACAATGTTACACGATTCATTGTCTATATTTCCAACCAAATCTTGAAGAGGCATTGTATTATCGGAGCATTGCCCATGCCTTTGAAGGTAGTCTTCGAAGAAATACAATAGTTGAGCCTTACATTCTTCCAATCCAGTTCCCTCCCTATCCAAAATATCTATTGACATTTCATGACATGTGGATTCGTCCGAATAAGACGTCTATGGGTACGTTCGTAAATTAAATCGACGATGCATAGTTTCTAAAAAAAGATAGTTGTCTTATAGCATGATATGATTATTTGCACAGACATAGCTGGAGTGGTTGTCTATTGGGGCAAATTGGAACGTATTGGAGGACTATATAGGGAGATAACACTTATGGACATTAGGTAATTCATAAGTTAGATACAACCATTTATATCGTCATAAACAACCACATTGTTGTTGCAAATCGAAAGCTAATGAAAATTTGATCTTTTTTAAGCTTAAACATGATGGTCGTTGGAATTTGGGGTGACTGCCTCACTAATCACACGTCTGACTAGACAGAAGCTCATCGTCACAACCACATTGTCTTAGGAACCATGCTTTGACTTCACAAGAAGCACAGTAATTCAGTCTAACCCACTTTATCATTCATAAAGATATAGTGATGAATTACACTAATATTTGTTCTACTTGACGATAGGATGTTTAGAGACTTCAGAACACACTACTGTAAAGTTTAATCCGATTCATCCAGCAACACTACCTTTGCAAAGTAAGTAGTTCCAACAATACAAACACAATCTAACTATATGTAAGAAATCACATAACATTATAAATATTGTTAATTATTTTTATTCGAAATATAAATGCAGACTTATGACAACGTGTGAGTTCAGGAACTATGGATCTAAAATTTGTCAATAGGTTCATGGAAGCTAGATGGAGATATTTGGCAACGATTTTTAGTTCTGACTGTCCATAGTGTTACAGTCTTGTGTGTGCGTATCATGCGTGATGTGCGGTTGTTTATGTACTTCCTCATATTCGGGTTTTTTGTATTTATTTCTATTGTGTACTGCCTTTGAAGTTATTTGAATGTGGTATTTGGTTTTGTGATCACTCGTTGAATTTATTGTGTATTCCTTTTGAAGTTATTTGAATGTAATATTTGTATTGGAATACATGTCTCAAATTTAAATACGCTTATTTACAAACTGAAATAAGCATTCACTGTAATACTCTTATTATTCAATGCCCTATTTAAAATAACAAATTTGTAATCCTAACCCGCGGAATAACCCTTTCACTCAAGTATCGTTTCCACTCAAGTATCGTTTCCGCAAAAAAACCAAAAAACAACCCTTTCACTATATTCAAATTCATGTTCCATCTCTAATGTTTCCACTCAAGTATTGTTTGTTTGCTGGTTAACCAATTATGCAATCGACAGGTCGCTCGACGTCGCGATAACAAAGTTATCAACCATGTCAGAAAATATAGTGAGGAGAGTGGGGAAAGAAGGTTATTTTATTTTATGCACCTAATTTATCCAGTTTATTTTTCTATTTAGATATTTGTGCTACAACATTACACTAAAAATATTGAGTACAAATGTGTACTCATTTCAAATTTTTATAGTCGTCGATGGTCGTCAAAGACAAAAGAGAAATCGCGGTAACAATTTGCCTCACAGCCCTTCTGGAATTTGTATTCGACAACCATCGCACACTCCATCAGAAAGTTCATCGGACAGTGAAGATGTGACATGTCGACCATCGTCCTCATTTATTATTCCTACGCAAAGTATCGTTACATCATTGGGATTATTTCCAGGACAAAGCTCTAATGGTATAAACTACTACTATGTGAGTTGTGTAATTACTAATAACATAATTTATGTCTCATGTGATTACATTAAATATTGTCCAGTTGCAAAATCTGTAAATCGTGCTGAAATACGTCGAGCACGTGAAAAAGCATGCTATGAAAGCTTGAAACTAGAGCAACGGAATAACAAACGTTCAAGTGATCGAGCTCGATATGCAAGTATGACAGATGAGCAGAGGCATGTGATTATAAAACAAAATAGTCAACACAATTCCGAAAGACGAAGAACTCAGCGCTCTGCAAGCTTGACACTGGAGCAACGGAACAACAAACGTGCAAGTGATAGAGCTCGATATGCAAGTATGATGGAAGAGCAGAGAAAGGTGAGGCGAGAACAAAATAACCGATGAAAATATGCAAGGCGAAGAACTCCTGGTCCAAATTGTGTTGTTACTAATGCAACACATGGCTCCAACATCATCTCTAACAGCATCGATACAACTGACATTATCTACCAAAACCTACCAGTTAGCACTCACTTTTTAAAGACTCAGCCAGACTATCGTCACTGTGGTGCGAAGAGGTTTGAATATGAGACACCGGGATTTTGTTGTATGAATGGCAAGGTCAAACTTGAAATTTCTGAGCCACCTGAGGAGCTTCGACGGCTGTACATAAATGACGACGTTCAATCACAATATTTTATGGAGAATATTAGATATTTCAACAGTCATTTTTCCTTCACCACAATGTACTGTGATTATGACAAGAACCTCGCAAGTGCAAGAGATGGAGTGTACACATTTAAAGCGCACGGGCAAATGTACCATAATATACACTCTTTTGGGAATGGAGACAATGAACCTAGCCACTTGCAGTTGTACTTCTATGATGATGATCCTAGCTTATCACATCATTTTCGTCATGCTCGAGACGAGACATATAGAGCAAGAGACATATCTATTATTAGATATTTGGTAGATATCTTGAGAGATAATCCATACTCTGAAACATTCAGGAGTCTAGGACAGGTTGAAGACATGGACGAATATCGTATTGTGCTAAATATGGACTACAAGCTAGACCAGAGAACTTATAATAGACCATTAACATCAGAGGTTGCTGCTGTGTGGGTTGAGGGGAATGATATTCACAAACATTTTGATCGTAGCATCACCTTGTTTGGAAATAATAACAACTACTATTCAATTAGACCGAGTGATGGGTGCTACGACCCTTTGTCATACCCTCTATTTTTCCAAGAGCGGAGCTCGGTTGGCATTCTGATATACCAAGAGAAGGTATTGACATTAGTCAGATAAGTACGAGTCGACAAAGAAATGCTGATAACCCAGGTTAGCTAAGTGACACATATTCATGTTACCACGATATTATTATTCATATGCTAATCACCTGACTGATTTCTATTTGCTTTCTAGATACTGCCAGCAAGTTGTGTGTTTCGATGCGCGAGTATTATTGCTATAAATTCCAGGTGCGTCGTGGAATCTTCAACACGGTCTTTCATGGGAGGCGTTTATTCCAACAGTTTGTAGTTGATATCTACATAAAGATTGAAATGTCTCGACTGAATTACTTCTTGTACAATCAGAAGAAAATTCGTGCAGATCTTTACCAGGGCTTAATGGACAGTGTCTCTGTTGGAGAACATAGAGCGAGTAGATTGAGAAAAAGATGGGTCTTGCCTGCATCATTTATAGGTGGCGGAAGGGATATGAGACGAAGATACATGGATGCTATGGCCTTAGTGCAGAAGTATGGAAAACCAGACATATTTATCACAATGACTTGTAACCCTAATTGGGAAGAGATAAGTAGGGAGCTTGGACCTGGCCAAAAACCTCAGAATCATTGCAGCACAAGTCCATGTAATCGAGTTCCAAAAAAGGGGTGTACCACATGCACATTTCCTCCTTATCATGGAGTAAACATACAAATTGAGTTGTCCCGATGAGTATGATAATGTTATCTCAGCAGAACTTCCAGATAAGGATATATACCCGGAGCTACATGAAATGGTAGTGAAACATATGATGCATGGCCCGTGTGGCCCACTAAACAGGAAGAGTCCATGCATGAAAAATGGTAGTTGCAATTGCTATTATCCACGCCAATTTAGTGACACAACTATCCAAGGCGAAGATTCTTACCGTATCTACAGGAGAAGGGATGACAGACAAAGGGTAAGAGTGAGAGGTCATGACTTAGACAATAGATGGGTTGTTCCATATAATCCTATGCTTCTAAGAAGGTATGACTGTCACATCAATGCAGAGGTTTGTTCGAGTATTAAGGTTGTTAAGTACCTCTACAAGTATATTTATAAGGGTCATGATAGGGTGTCTGTGTCTGTCAATGAAGCCGATGAAAACCGCGAGATTAATGAGATCAATGAATATAGAGATGCTAGGTGGGTAACACCACAGGAGGCATTGTGGAGAATATTTGGTTTTGATCTTAGCGGGATTTCGCCGCCAGTGCTACAGTTACAGCTCCATCTCCCAGGAATGCATCTTGTGTCCTATAGAGAGAATGCTGATGTACGTGAAGTTATCGACCAACAGGGTGCCTCAAGAATCATGTTGACTGAGTATTTCAAGGCAAATCAAGAATTTACGTGGGCACACACGTTACTTTATAGGGATTTCCCACAATACGCAGTGTGGTTGCCTGGACGTAAGCTTTGGAAAATAAGAGAAAGAAGCACGCAAATTGGGAGGATCATCTCAGCACATCCAGCAGAGGGAGAGAGATACTACTTGAGGGTACTATTAAACCACATGGTTGGTGCTACTTCATTTGAGGAGTTGAGGACATATGATAATATTGTATACCCTACTTTTTGAGAAAGCACCGAGAAAAGAGATCTTATTGAGTCAGATAACAACATTGATGAGTGTCTCTCTGAAGCTGAAGTTTTCCATATGCCATCATCCCTCCGAAGGTTGTTTGCTACAATATTGGTTTATTGTGAACCTAGCGATGTGCGTGGACTATGGAACACACACTTGGATGCAACGTCTGATGACATCCAACGATCCCAAATGAATTCATATGCAGTTGAAAAAGATGGTGTTATTGGATATCAGAAAATTACTTCAATCAATGGGTAAAGAGATAACATCATTTCCTCTTCCAGAAATTGATGAATCATATGACACCATGGCGGGTGAGGTGAGGGAGATTTGTGAAGAGTCCTCTATAAAGGTGGATAATGAACTACTAGCGAGTATATCCTTTCTTAATGAAGAACATAAATATGCTTATGATATTATACTATTATCTGTTAACAACAATAGTGGAGGTGTGTTTTTTGTTGATGGCCCAGGAGGAACAGGAAATACCTTTCTGTACAGAGTTTTATTAGCAAAAGTTCGTAGCGAGGGGAAGATAGCTATTGCTACTGCAACATCTGGTGTTGCTGCTTCCATCATGCCAGGAGGTAGGACTGCTCATTCAAGGTTCAAGATACCACTAAGCATACAAGATAATGCGGTGTGTAACTTCACCAAACAAAGTTGTACTGCAAAGCTTCTTCAAAAAGCTTCGCTTATATTATGGGATGAAGTCTCCATGACAAAAAGACAGACAATAGAGGCATTGGACAAGAGCATGAGGGACATAATGGAAAAGCCCAATCTACCATTTGGAGGAAAGACAATGGTTTTTGGAGGTGACTTCAGACAAGTTCTTCCAGTTATACGAAAGGGGAGTAGGGCTCAAATTGTAAGTGCAACCTTGCGCATATCTTACCTACGGGATAACATGCATCAGTTGAGACTTGTCCATAACATGAGATCTCGATCAGATATATGGTTTTCAGACTACCTGCTACGAATTGGCAATGGCATTGAAGAGACCGTCGATGATGACTATGTAAATTTACCCGACGAAATATGTATACCCTATACTGGTGCGGAATCGGACATTGATGGTCTTATTGACATGGTATTTCCAATATTAGGTGCAAACATGACTGATGCAGACTACATCACATCTCGAGCTATTTTATCAACGAGGAATGAGAACGTTGATGCAATAACATGAAGCTGATAGAACGTTTTCCTGGTGACGAGATGATCTATCACAGTCATGATCGAGCAGTCGATGATCCATGCAACCATTATCCGCCTGAGTTCTTGAATTCATTGACACCAAATGGGTTACCTCCACATATATTAAAACTAAAGGTTAATTGTCTTGTGATTTTGCTCAGAAATCTTGACCCAGCCAATGGTCTGTGTAATGGGACTAGGATGATATTCCGAGCATTTCAAAGGAATACTATTGATGCGGAAATTGTATTGGGACAACATGCTGGTGAGAGAGTATTCCTTCCACGTATACCCTTGTGCCCCTCCGATGATGAAATGTTCCCCTTCAAATTTAAGAGGAATCAATTTCCTGTTAGGGTGAGTTTTGCAATGACAATTAATAAAGCACAAGGTCAAACAATACCACATGTTGGAATATACCTCCCGAACTCGGTGTTCTCTCATGGACAATTATATGTAGCTCTGTCACGGGCGACTTCTCGTAGCAATATTAAAATACTCGCTGCTCCGGAAAAAAATAGGGCTATCATATCAACAAGCACACTAACGAAGAATATCGTCTACAAGGAAGTGCTCACTAAGTAGATAAAAAAATGTGATCATTGTATAGCATCTGTTACAATTTCATGTCAGATCTGTAATTGTAAATATGCAATGACACTTTATATATATAGAAAGGATGTCTCTATTATTGTTTTGAACGATAATATATAGCTTTGTTTCTTATTATCATAATCTTACTAAACATGTATAGTATTTTTTACAATTTCATATCAAATCTGTAATTGTAAATATGCACTAACACTTTATATAGAAACTGATGTCTCTATTATTGTTTCGAACGATAATATATAACTTTGTTTCTTATTATCGCAATCTTACTAAACATGTGTTCAACAAATATAAATCCGTTGCAACGCACGTGCACCTACTAGTGTCAAAAAAGAATACAACATAGACCATGTCTCCCACAATAGATAAGCCAATTAAATTAGTCAAAAAGCATGTGCAAGCAACAATATAGATCATACCTCCCACAACATATGGTTTAAGGAATTGGTTCAAAATAGTTAAAACTACTATAAACTACATTACACCCACAATGCAAATAATATATTTTGGAAGTACCATATGCACAAGTTAAGCATGAGAAAAGCAAAATTGTTGTAAATTACAGTGCACTCACAGTGCAAACAATATATTTTAGATGTACTAGGTGAAGCGAGTGCTCACAGTTTATCTTTAGAAAAAAGGAACATATTATGCCATTGAGTTTTATCTAAGAAATGAACTTCTTTGAGCCCATGAGCACGAACAAAATGATAACATAGTTTACAACACAGTAATATTCACTGCTATTTCCCACGACAAAGTACAAGATAAAGAAACAACAAGATGCACTAAGGTTACTGCATGGCCAAATAGTCATGATCCTTCATAATGGTAACAGCTAGACCATGATCATGTAAGCATCAAATAAATAACATTTTATGAAAAAACAATTTGATAGAAAAATAATCGAACAAAAAGAAAGAATGATGAACTAAAAAGATTACTACATTACAAGAATAAGATCAGGTAGTGTAAATGTTCTTGTATGCATGTATTTGTCTTCACAACCAAGAAATGCACTTCGTACAATATACTAAATTATATTGCTAGAAATATGAAGTACAAACAAATACCACATATAAATAGAAAACTTAAAGAATATCGATAGAAAAGAAATACCTTAGCTAGCTTCAGCTTTTCGAAGTTTAGAATGTCTTGTATCTAGCATTTGCAAAAAAAAAGAAAAAAGAAAAAGAAATCCAAGCCCACAAAGTTAACTCAAACAAACTCAAAGGCCATGTTTTGTACGTTCACCTTAAACAGTGATAGTACAACGATATAAAGAGCATGAGGAAAACTACAATATCTATTCTAAAGGCTTTCCCTACCTATATAGAACTAACAAGGTGCACTAGGACCAACATTCCAAGAGAACTAAATACGTGAATACATCCTAACAATCAAGTCTGCTGTCTGCATACTGACTACAACATGGAAAAATGTACTAAATAAAAAAGAATGTATGCACATGATTAAATGAATTAGTGTTGGAACTCACATTTAGAACCGTGATATACAATTCCAAGAAAACACTAAGCAACCAAAACACATCGACAATACGAATATAGAAACATAGAATATAAACCAATGGACTAAGCCACTAAGGAAAACTATCATCCATGGGAAAAATCATAATCAAACATGAGTTGCATCTTGGAATCCAAAAACATTCACAAGTCACTTACCGAGAGAAGGTCGAGACCTAAAGGCTCAAGCGTCGGGACCACAGTTGCAAGATCTTGCATCATGGACATTACATTAGAACCAAAACATATCGAATAACGTAATCAAAAAATGGAACATTAGTGTAATACATTTGCAAGGAAAATAGTATAAAAAGGTTTTGTTTTTTATCACAAATTTGAAGTATATCATTTTTTATTTTTAGAAATAATAAAGAAAGTGATTCATGATTTTACCACAGGAGGCCACTTTGAAAAGGTTGTTTTGTCGTCAGGTAGTGAAGTAACACTAGGCAAAGTTTCTTCATTTGAAGTGCCCATAATTCTTCACTAATATGAATACATGAAAATGTATAAAACATATTAGGTCTTTCCATCTTTGTTCAGAAACATGGAAAAACATGAAGCAAGACTGAACAACATTTGAAAATTAAGACCTGGAAATCTTAAAGAGTTCATCAATTTCGGAATCTCCAGGAAATAGTGGCTTTTGGTTCACCATTTCAACATGTCAATAAGGGTAGAATAATGCCTTTCACCAAGAATTTCAGGAGCCCTATACCACAATGTCATCACCTAATAAACCACAACCAATTATTAGGTGTACATCAAAAGAAGCCTTGTTAATACCTATACCTGGTCCAATTGAATCTGGGTGTAGGTTTGTCTCAAGATAGAAAGATATCATAAGTGAAATTCGCATACAGTTATCATTTTGTTCTGTGTTATCTCTATTACTAAGAACTTAACTATGTGCGCAACAGCATTCTAGTATCAAGAGATGTGGAAATTACTTTGTACATATCCTAATTAACTGATTAAAATTTATATAAATACCATATTTCATTGCATGATGCAGTCCTTTTCCCATCCATCTCATACATTTAAGGTTCAGCATTTGCATCATTATTTTATAGCGGTTATCATAAAGGATGAAATGGATGGTGTCTGCTAAAGTAAAAGGTCCATGTATTTGTGCTGATCTTATGGATGTAACCAGATATTACCATGGAGAGTAAAATTCAATTTGGGAAAGAAGCACAACTACAGCGGGCTATAAAAGTTATTAATTATCTACACTTGATACTTAAAACAGTTGACAAAGTTGGAACGAAAGAGAGATGTACACAGTCTCAAGATGTGTCTGGGCCAGGGCCCAGCCCTACCATAGGAAAAGGACCCCCATGGGTATTGTAGCATGAACAGTACCCGTGGGGTACTGTAACACAAATTAGGTATATGGGTTATATTTACAAATAGTATCCCTAAGAATTAGATCTTTAAGGATCACGTTTAGATTATATTGCTATCTTTAGAGATTATGTCAAGAAGAGTCCTAGTAGGACTAGTTTATGTCAAGAATGTTGGGAAATATGGGAGCTACGCTAGCCGACAAATACAAAATTTACGGCCTAAGCCCAAGACTCAAGCACGTGCGAGATCATGGATTGGTACCTTCTAGCACGAGACACGCTAAGTGCGGCGGAAGAAGATGTCGGAGTAATGCGTCAAGCCTATCCTCTCTTAGTCCTTGTCATCCCTCGCCGATCAGATTGATGAAGATGGCGTAGTCGTTCGCATGTAGATGTCCATGAGCATCGCTATTGGAGCAACACCTCCACAGAGTCCACACGTACAGGGATAGAGAACCTCCCACGACAGCGTGCTAGCACCGCACGTGAGAGACGGGGATCCTTGATCTCAACATTTGAGATCAAGAAAGGAAGTAGAGGAGTCTTTGGTGGCTAAGTCTAATTTAGGCTTATTCCTTAGTTCCAAGACGTACTCCTCCTCTCCTTTTATAGGGCTGAGAGACCCCTAGTCGTGCCTATCTCGAAACCCTCAAAACCGTAATAGATCCAATCTGTTTGCCCACATCAAAACTTATGATCCTGGATCGGAACTTCCGATAGGGTATTTTAGGTCTCCCGATAAAGTGCAATAGATCCAATCTGTTATCGCCCATCTCGAAACTTCTAATACCATATCGGAACTTCCAATCAATACAAAATTCCCCGATTATGAATCGGAACTTCCGATACCATATCAGAACTTCTGAAGCAACATTTGCTCTCTGTATCGAGACCAGATAATAATCGAAACTTCCGATACTACCTATCGGAACTTCCGATCCATGGAATTTTCTTGGGCATATCCTTCAATCTCCCACTTGCACAAGAACCAATTATTTGCATGTTTTTAATCCATCCCCTTAAGTGTGTGTCCCGATAGGTTCATACACTAACAGCTGTTCACCGGAAACCGTTTCCGACTCACTGATCAATAGCGGTACCTAGCAGCACATATTGACCCCCGAAAATGTACAAAATCAAATTTTCATGAACCTTGATATACGCAAGCACTAGTCCCTTTACCACGCGTCGTCAGTCAAGATCAAGGCGAGATACGTGCCACCCTTGTTTGTTAGCTCGACATTTCACTCGATCAAGCATCGGATTCAAATCATGACTAACTCCTTAGTCATAGTGGCATGGCCATGCACTTTTCCAATCCAATACCTCGAGGGGCCTAGAGATGAATCTCCCGTTATTAGGAGGGGTAAACTCCATCTTGACCGCTCACATTCCAAGACATGTTTCACAACACACCTGAAAACAACCCTTATTACTACCCTGTTACGGAATAGCGTTAGGAAGCATCTAAGTGTGTCACTACGCATTCTGGAATCAAATGAAAATCTCAGGTCCAAGGACTCTGCAGGTATACCATTTGAGATTACAACTGTTGGCACATTACAATAACAATCCCAGTAGTATCTCAAGTGGGTCTGTCCAACGCCATGTTCACCAACATGTGTCCACATCACTGATTTGAGATCTCTATGACTATGATCTATGAAACATAATCATTAATCAATCAGATGTGCTAATCCATGTATCATCACTGTTCCACATGATGGCAATATTAGGGACCCTTTTGAACAACATCGTAACAAAGCAAATATTTTCACATAATAAGTTGTACTCATTAATTAAATGCAAACGACGTTTATTCAAGGAACAAGATAATAATTTTCCTCATATATTAGCATAGACTCTACTAGCATATTCCACAAACACATGACTCACGCACGCAAGTATCTAATACCCATGGAGCTCATATGCGCCTCATGCTTGGGCTGTGGAAGAGGCTTCGTCAACGGATCCGCCATGTTCAAATTCGTGTGCACCTTGCAAATCTTCACATCACCTCTCTCAATGATCTAGCGGATTAGGTGATATCGCCGAAGTATATGTTTGGATTTCTCGTGTGATCTAGGATCCTTGGCTTGCGCAATGGAACCACTATTATCACAATAGATGTCCCCTAGACTGGATGCACTAGGAGCAACACCCAACTCAAACGGCCTCCTTCGCAGCTTCTGAAGCAGCGATATACTTAGCTTCTGTTGTAGAATCGGCCACCGTCTATTGCTTGGAACTCTTGCAACTCACTGCGCCTCCATTGAGGCAGAACACAAAGCCAAATTGCGATCGAGAATCATCTTTATTGATCTGAAAGGTAGCATCCGTGTAACCACTTATCACGAGCTCCTCTTCATCACCGTATACTAGGAACATTTCCTCAGTTCTTCTCAAGTACTTGAGGATACTCTTTACTACAGCCCAGTGACTTTCACCCAAGTTCAATTGGTACCTACTCGTAACACTTAGATCATATGACACATATAGGCGTGTACATAACATAGCATACATGATGGATCCAATTGCGAAGGCATACGAGATTGCCCCCATCTTCTCTAGCTCATCAGGTGTAGCAGCACGCTGAGTCTTACTAAGAGAAATACCATGTGGCATTGGCAGAAAACCCTTATTAGAATTTGTTGGACTAGAAATGGTGACCAGAGGGGGGGTGAATGGGAGCTTTAAAAATTTTAGGTGAAAAATAGCCTTCTGTTTTAAACACGGTCTCCTGCAAAACAGGCTTCAAACACAACCTTCGGAGGTCTGGTTTGGAGGTATTTAACAGCTCCGAAACTAGGCTTCACGAGGAGCAAAAGTTCGAAGTCAAGAAGACTTCGCTCCTCCCACAAACCAAAAACTCAACTCTGCTATGTCAGTGCAAGCTCCGCACACTAGGTGCCTTCGATCAGACTTCGCACTTCACCCTTTGCAGGAGGAGATTTCCCTCTGCAGACTCCGACCAGATACTCCGCACTAGCAACTGGTACTAGGCTTCGTATTTTGAAGGTCTAAACGTACACTGAATAGGTATTTCTAATGGAAGAAAAATAGCCCTCAACTACAGACTACTCAGTGCTTCGCTAGTAAATGGTGAGGGGTTACCTCAGTTTACACAGAGAAAAACCACTGAAAATCAGCCAGCCTTCACTATTTATAGGCACTATTTAGCCCTATGAATAGACTACTTTACCCCTAGGGTTTACACTGATTTTGTCTCATCAGAATAGGGGGGTACAGATGGTAGTCTACTTTATTTGGAGGCTTCTTTTGTCAGCTTCGTAGAGGAGACAGCATCAGCTTTTGCAGAGCAGACACGATCAGCCTTTGCAGTTTTGGAGTCTTCTAAAGCCCCCCTTCGCACGCGAGGGGTGCGGTAGCTTCGGCGAGAAGCCTTGAGCCTGACGGCCTTCGCTTCACCGATGTCAGCCTTCGATACAATGATGGTTTTGAGTCGAAGCCGTCAAAACCCTTGAGCCTTCGCGCCATCACCTTCGAAGTGCACCACCACAGCTTCACAGCTACTCCTAGCTCGAACTCTGTTAGTCTGTGTACCAAAGCCATGCATGGCCGAAGAACCTCAAGTCAACCACACTCCGAAGCCCCACCTTCGGAGTACCACCCTTCGAAATCCCTTCTTCGTCCAAGGCCTCCGCATGAAGCATTCCATGAGCACTTCATCGCAGTCTCTCTCCCCGAGCACACTCCTCGACGAACATCACCCGGACCATGCCTTCGATGCACATCGACTTTTGAGACTTCCATTGGGTGAACCTTCGAGTGCCTCTCTCCAGAGCACACTTCGAACGCCTTGCCTCATTGCTGAGGACTTTGTCTACCATACTCCAAAGTCACTCCTGTCAGAGTACCTGTTAGCGTAAAAGATTACGCTAACAGGTTTCTGAAGATTAGAAACTAACAAACGAAGTGTTTGCAAAGGAAACTATTCTAAGCCTCCGAAAGGATAATAACTTAGAATAGTTTGAAAGTGTGTATTGAATAACTTGTATTCGGTCTCTATTACAGGGTAAAATGGGGGGTATTTATAGGCCCAAACATTAAGGAAAAGACCTTCTTACCCCTCTATTACAACCGACATAGTGGAAACTATTCGGTACCCTTAATAGGGCTAAAATGGTAAAAGACTAATCTAATGAGAAAGAAGATAAGTCTTCCATCTTAGCTGGCAAAGAAGCTCTCGGAAGAGTCCATGTTCGAAGATATACTCCGAACCAGAGTCCGTCTTCATACTTCGAACTACCTTCAACGTACATCTGAGAATATACATCGGAATCATTTGACTTCATTTCTTGTCTTTGTCTTGTTACTGCGATAATCCTGAAGATAGAATATTTTCCCCCAACAGTAGCCCCTCGGATACGCTTCTCCGTTAAATCTGTGATGTTAGGGAAGCAGTATACGCAAGAAAACATATCCATGTGCAGGGATTAGCAGACTTAATACACCTCCGAAATGTATGGAGATGCGAACTTGAAATTATTTTCTAAGTGAATTGCATTCGAAGTATTTTAGAATTAACTCGAGAAATCCGAAAGTCTTTTTAGACTTGAAAAAAATAGCTGTTGGCTTTTTCCTTCTGACGGAAGTTACGCAATGCGTTGATTTCGGAACAAAGCAATGGTCAAGAATGCAAAACGGTGTAAGCAAACAGTAAAAAATTGGGGTCTGGGCTATAAATAGAGGGCCCGAACCTTTCTTGAGTACCTTTCCATTGCTTTCGTGCAAACAGACCAACTCTCGAGCTCTAGTTTCCTCTTTTCCTTCAAAGCAATCCACGAGATCTAATGGCGAAAACCAGCTTCAAGGATCCTGGAGCGACTTCAGCCTTGGCCCGACAGCAAGCGCAGCGGCGGCAGTGGCTGCATCATCAGCGATGACAACTCCAAATCCTCTAGTGGCGGTAATGGCGCCGGTGGGTGGAAATCCCCAAAATGCCGATCCTCAAGACCTATTTCCGGCGTTGACGAAGTATGTGGACCAGTCTTATCAACTGGGACCATCAACCTGCAGAAGGGAATCGCTGGCGGCCGCAGTAGAAGGCAAAATTAGTTCGGGGGTGATGATTCGCAAACCTGGGAAGGAAATTATTCCATCACCAAGACCCGGAGAAGTGGTCGTCTTCGAAGCCTTCTTCGAAGCTGGCTTGGGGCTTCCGGCGATCAACTTCTTAGCGGAGGTATTAGACTTGTTCCATGTCACTCTCCCCCAACTCTCTCCGAACGCAGTAGCGCGCCTCGCCATCTTCGAATGGGCGTTGCGAGCCGAAGGTTGTGAAGGAAGGGCGGAGATCTTCGCAGCACTACACAGAGCATCATGCCAACCAGATACCTTCGTAGGTCCTGGAGGTGAGAAGATAGTAGTGGCTTTCAGAAGTATCAACTTTAGACTCCGGGACGAATATGCTCTCCGGTTTCCTGCCAAGGCCATCAATGCCAAATGGTATACTGATTGGATCTTGAGATGGTTTTATGCCGAAGTTGGGGCGAGCAGCCGCCTAGCTGGACCTCTGCAAGAAATCCACTTCCGAAAGGAAGCCTTAGTGCACCCGGATTTAGGCCAACTCGAAGCTCGCCTGAGCTTGCTTCAAAAAATCAGTCATCGCTTGAGCATGCGAGACTTAGCCGAAGAATTCCTCGGGCTTCAAATCCCTCCCCTGATGGCCAACTGGCCGATCACCTTCGAGGAAGATTCGGAAGGCGGTCTTCGAAAAAATTCTTCAACTTCGAGTCCTGCAGGTAACTTCGAAAACAACATACTCTATGTATATTTATTCGAAGAATTAACAAACTTAACTCGTTTTTCAGCTTCTTCAGCCCCTATAACTTCGGAGCAAATCGTACGAGCTTCAGAGAAGATTTTGGGTGTTCCAACTCTGACCGAGAAAGAATGGAGAATCAAATTGTATGGTAGTTGGGAACGATCCAACCGAGTATGGGGGCTGCTCGAAATTGTTCCGCCCCCTCTGATGGATTGGGTGCCTTCGGAGAAAGGGCCAAAGAAGAGGAAAACCGAAGTTGGAACTTCGAGCTCCGCCAAGACTCCGGTTAAGAAGGTGGCTCGAAAGCCAAAAGTTCCTGTGCCTTCAAGCCCAAGAGCTTCAATCTCCGATTCTCAGGAGGATGAAGGCAGGTTGCTCGTGAGGTTGATTGACGAGGATGCAGCCCGAAGAGCTGTACAAATTGACGAAACTGCGAACGTGCCGGAGTCTCAAGAGAATCTTTAGCAAGCGAGGACTCCGGCTGCTCAAGAAGATTTACCTCAGGAGGGAGTCCAAGATGGAGCCCCTATGGATGAGAGTGGAGTCGAAGTTACTGCAGCTTCGATTCCAGGTGAAGCAACAACGGCTGTTCAGGAAAATGCTCCGACAGTCGAAGATTTGACTGCTGACTCCGACGAAGACCTTGCCTTCTACCCGCCAAGCAGCCCAATGCTTACCCTCCGCCAAAATGTCGAAGGTAAACTTCGAATAATTTTCTTTTTGTTCTTTTTTCCTGCGAAATTATACAATGTATAATACTTTTGTTTTTCCAGAGTCCACTTCTATGGAAGAGGTCCGTCCCGAAGATATAATTCCTAGACCTTTGACGACTTCGGAGCCAATTCCAGGAGCCACTCAGATGGGGCATGGAAAAGGCAAAGGGAAGATGGACCCCCTCCCTGCTCCGAGCTCAGGATCAACTCCGTCTGAATCAACAGACGAGAGCCAATCTACTAAGGGGGGCCAGTCTACTGGGCTTCAAAGACTACAGCTCAACACTCCGGGCCTTCGCCAAGCGAAGATGACAAACAAGCCTTGAGCATGCTCCCCCTTCTAGCTCCTTTCTTGGAGCGAAGAACTGGGCTTCGTACTTTGCTCGAGCCTTTGGATCGAGCTAGTCGCGAAGTCGGGGAGACGGACTTGGTGGCTATCTTGAGCGAGGCGGAAAGTTCGGAGCTTAACGCTGCCATGGAACGCGCAGCATACCAGGTACGAAGTATCTGCAAAACAACATCAAATTTATATACAAATAATTTCTCACCTTGGTTTTTTCTTTTCGCAACAAACAGTCTTGGCCCGAGCTGCAAACATATCAAATGAACGTGGAAGTGTTTGCCTTCGAGAGGAAAATGCAACTCTTCAACGAAATCTTACTATCTCTGAAGGTCGAGTGGCTCACATGGACAACATGGTTTCAACGGAGCGCAGGGCCATACAAAGCTTGGAGGCTGCGAACAAGGAGCTCGAAGTAGAAAAAATTGTGCTTCGAGCAGAAATTGAAAAGATGCGGGCGGAGCACGCTACTGCGGGGGCCGAGCTTGTTAGACTCCGAGAAGAAGCTAGCCAGCTAGTGAATCAAAAGAATTCTTTGGCTATGGAGGCTGCTAGGCTCTCTGGAGTAGTAGAAGAGCTAACTTCGACGAAGGATGCATTAACTGAAGATAAGCTGAAGTCAGAGAAGGTAGCTTCGGAGGTCATGGACCAATTGCTAGGCGTTCTGGAGTACTTCGGTACTACTGGGACGCTTTCTTCGGATGACAACATCTCTCTGCTGCGCCGGCTGAAGAGGATCCAAGGAGCAGCGAAGCAAATGAAGACAGCAGGCATTCGGTACGGAGAAATCTCCGGACAAGTGGCTGTTGTCGGCATACTTCATTACTACAAAGATTTGGGCCAATCAATAACTCCGAGCGCAGGAGAGGGTCCCATTACCTTTGACGACGACCAGCTTCTCACTCCCTCCGAAGGTGTGGCCACTGCTTGGCAAGCCTTTCAAACTTCATGGAGAGCCGAAGGTCGTTCTGCGATCAAGGCCTGGATTGACGAAGGACAACGCCAGAAGCAGGCTCGGTCCCAAGCTTCGAGCAGTCAGCCTCCTCCAAACCCACAGGTTTAGAATTACCTTAGGATCTTCAACTATGTAAAGCACTACGCTTTTGTACATTTATGAATGAAGATTTGTTTATCATGTTTTTAGGCTTTGCCTCATATGGAAGATGTCGAAGTGTTAGATGTTAACGACGAACTTCACTTATTATGGGCTACCTTCAAAATCTTAAAACTTCACAAGCGCCCTCGATTTCTAATTCCTCGAGATAGTTCCGGAATGATTACGTCCGAAATAAGCAAAGATATATTATCTTGCATTAAAGAGGAAGAAAAAGAAGTTAACTTAGAAACCTCATCTTCTGAAGACATTATATGGTCCGAAGATGAAGAAGAAGCTCAAGGTAAAAAGCCTGAAGAACTTGGAAGCTGGGAAAGGAGTCCTGAACGGCTTCGAACTTGGGCCGAGCTTCAGCAAGAACAAAAAGACTTTAGAGCTTCGAAGGGAGGCAGAAGAGTTAAACGCAAAGTTGTTAGGACTCCTAGCACTGGAACTAGTCGTTCCAACCCTAGCTCTAGAGATCGAAGAGGTCTTAGATTCCTTCTTGGTATAGATACCAATTGTCTCCCTATTTATTAGCCCCTCTTTGGGCGTAAGCAACTTCGAACTGTATTCAAAGATGGTTAGGCACAAAGAAAAACTTAGGAGTACAATTTTGGGGGTTCGGAGCCCCTCAGTAATTTAAAGATCGATTAAAATCTTATAAAATATCTTCGACTATTTGTAGTCTGAAGATTGGCAACTTAGTACCTTATGTTTTTGAAAGAAATCACTTGAGATAACATTCCGGACACTTTAGTGTCTTAGATAATTTGTCACTTTGGACTTTCTTAACAGACATTCGAAGCTCATGGCTCAAACTCTGTTTTGCTTTGGCCTCCTTCGGCTCTTTTTTGCGAATTCTGTCAAACCAATGGTTTGGAGTTCGCAGTGGTGTCTTTGGACTCTTTTTACGGATGTCTACAAGCCGATGGCTTGGACTCCGCATGATTTGGTCTCCTTGGACTCTTTTTACGGATGTCTACCAGCCGATGGCTTGGACTCCGCATGATTTGGTCTCCTTGGACTCTTTTTACAGATGTCTACCAGCCGATGGCTTGACTTCGTATGATGTGGTTTTGGGCTCTTTTACGGATGCCTACAAGCTGGTGGCTTGGACTCCGGATTATGTCAGCCCCCACGTCAGAAACTTCGAACCAATGGTTCAAAGTCCGAAAATATGATTCAAAATTAATGACACTTCCCTCTCGGTCAACTCCATGGTTCCAGTGCGTCCACTTGGAAGCTGGAAGTTTATGACGGGTAGGCACTATCTGAACCATATGCTTTATTAATTCGAAAAGTGATTACACATGATTACAAGGAGCCCTTATGCGAAGTATCGCTTTAGGTGCTCCGCATGCCAAGTATGCGCTAACTCTTCACCTTCCAAATTAGCTAATTTAAAAGAGCCAGGACGTCCTGAACGAACAATTAAGTATGGACCTTCCCATTTATTTCCTAATTTTCCTGGCGCAATGATGCTTCGTAAAACGAGATGACCCAGTCTAAGCTCGTTGATCTTGACTTTCGGGTCGAACCAAGTCTTCGTCTGTTGTTGATACTTCGTCAAATTGGCTACAGGTCGAAGTCTTGTCTCCTCTGTTAAGTCTAACGAAGCTTGTCTTTCTCCTTCAATCTCTAGTTCGGTGCTACGAAGTGATCCTCCATTGAGCTCCGTTGGAGTCATAGCTTCATCTCCGAAAAGCAGTCTGAATGGAGTGAAACGTGTGGACCTCGTTTGCGTAGTCCGAATGGACCATAAAATCTTCGGGAGTTCTTCGGTCCATAGTCCTTTTGCCAATCCTACTATTCTTCGATTTAGCCCTGACAAAATATTTCTATTGGCTCTTTCTACAGATCCATTAGACTGAGGATGTCTCACTGCAGCAAAACATAACTGGATGCCTAGATCTTCGCAAAACTTTCTGAAAGGTTCTGCATCGAACTGTGTTCCATTATCAACTGTGAGTTGTCTAGGCACTCCGAACCGGCAAATGATACTCTTCCAAAAGAATTTCTGCACATTGTTTGAAGTGATGGCTGTTAAGGGCTCTGCTTCTACCCACTTAGAAAAATATTCAATAGCTACCACTGCGAACTTTAGAATTCCCTTAGCTACTGGAAAGGGACCAATCAAATCCATACCCCATCTGTCCATGGGCCATACCGGAGAAATAACTTGAAGAGCTGTTTGTGGGCGATGACTCCGTCGACCCATCCACTGACATCCTTGGCATGTGCGGACTAAATTCTCCGCATCTGCTACTATCATAGGCCAATAAAGCCCCTGGCGAAGTGTTTTTCCTGCCAAAGCCCGAGGAGCCAGATGGCTACCGCAAAGCCCTTCATGAATTTCTCGAAGAATATCTTGGCCTTCGGTTTGGGATATACATCAGAGTAGAGGGGAACATACTCCGGCCTTGTATAAAATACCGTTGATTATTTGATAATTTCTGGCCTTGAGTTTTAATCTTGAAAACTGTGGCTCTTCAGACAAATTTGCTCCTCCTTGCAAAAGTTCCATGATTGAATTTCTCCAATCTGTACTTGGAATGCAGAGAATCTCTACAGATGGAATTTGTGGCACCGAAGGTGTACTGAGCTCCTCATAAAAAGCCTCTTCTGGTATATCCATAGCTCCGGCTACAGCTTTTGCTAAGATGTCCGCTTGCACATTTTCTGCTCTTGGTATACTCCGAATGGAAATACCCTTGAATTGTGCTTCGATCTTACAGATTTCTTCCAAGTACTTTGCAAGCTGTGGATGCCGAACTTGAAAACTTTTATCTACGTGCCCTGCTACTATTTGAGAATCTGTCTTTATAACAACTCTTGTAGCCCCTAGAGCACGTGCTTTTCGGAGTCCCAATAAAATCCCTTCATACTCCGCTATATTATTGGTAGACTTAAAGTTGAGTCTTGCGGAGTACATTGCTCTTTGCCCTGAAGGCGAAATTAAAACTGCCCCAACACCTGCTCCGGATGCTTGGAAAGCCCCATCAGAAAAAACAGTCCAAATTCCTTCGCTTGACTTCTCCGGAACCCACGTTGCAGGGGGAGTCCATTCTGATATGAAATCTGCCAAGACTTGCGATTTGATTGCTGTCCTTGCCAGAAAGGATATGCCGAAGGGTGCTAGTTCGACTGCCCACTTTCCAATTCTTCCAGTGGAGTCATTACTTCGGAGCATATCTCCCAAAGGATACGAAGTTGGTACGATTACATTATGAGCCAAAAAATAATGTCTCAATTTCCTCGAAGCCATTATCAGAGCATAAGTGAACTTTTCGAGCTCGGAATACCTTGTCTTTGCTCCTGACAATGCTTCGGATACAAAATAAACTGGATTTTGGACCAACTTTCCATTGAAATCCATTTCTCTAACAAGGACTGCGCTGACAACAGAGCCTGTAGCTGCAAGGTAAAGGAGTAGGGTTTCGTCCGCAGTAGGCACCGTGAGTGTAGCAAGATTAATGAGATACTCTTTAATATCTTCGAAGCTTTTCTGACACTCTGGTGTCCATGCAAAATCTTCGGACCCTTTCAATGCTTTAAAGATGGGCAAACTTCTCTCCGCAGACCTTGCCAAAAACCTGCTAAGTGCTGCCAGACGACCAGTCAGCTTTTGCACTTGCTTTAAATTCTCTAGAGGAGCCATCTTCTGTAGCGCAGTTATCTGAGTAGGGCTAGCTTCAATCCCTCTGCTTGAAACTAAATACCCTAACAACTTTCCAGCCTGCGACCCGAAGATACATTTTTCGGGGTTGAGACGGATCCCACACGCCCGAAGGCTATTAAATGTTTCTGCTAAGTCTAGGATATGCTAGTGCTTAAAAGCACTCTTTATTACAATATCATCAATATATGCCTATACATTATGACCTAATTGATGACCTAGAGCCTTAGCAACTAACCTCGAAAAAGTAGCACCGACATTTCTTAAGCCAAAGGGCATTCTTACATAACAGAAGACTCCTGAAGGAGTTACGAAGCTTGTCTTGATTTCATCTTCGCGTTTCAACCATATCTGATGACAACCGGAGTACGCGTCAAGGAAACTTAATAACTCCGAACCTGCAGTGGAGTCGACCAATTGATCAATTCGGGGCATGGGGTAGGGGTCACGAGGGCAAGTTTTATTCAAGGATGTGAAATCAATGCACATGCGCCACTTCCCGGAAGATTTCTTCCTGATGAAGACTGGGTTGGCTAACCATTCTGTGTGAGCCACTTCTCTGATAATCCCAGCCTTCAGCAATTTTTCAACTTCGTCTTTGGCAAGAACAGCTCTTTCTGCAGACATTTTTCGAAGTCCTTACCGAACAGGCCAGGCCTTTGGGTTTACAAGTAAACTGTGCTCAATAATATCCCGACTGACTCCGGTGATGTCTTCGTCAGACCAAGCAAAGACATCTAAATTTTCCTCGACTACTTTCTCCAAGGAGGTAGCAACTTCTGGAGATAAATCTTTACCAAATTGAAATGAATATTCTTTGCCATCTTTAACAAAAACCTTCGTTGCAATCTCTCCTTCAGGACTTGGTCTTGGGAAGGATTTCTTCGAAGATTTGCTAGGAGCAGAAAAATTTTCTTGATTGTCTTGCACACTATACACTTGTCTTGGATCAAAAGGGGGGCCGTGACCATACTCCGCTCTTCGGGCGGTAGCTTGATCTCCGAAAATAGTGAGCACTCCCGCTTGTGTGGGCATCTTCATGCACAAGTAATTGTCGTGCGCCACAGCTCCAAATTGATTTAACATACTTCTCCCGAAGATGACGTTGTATGCATATGGAGCATCCACGACGTCGAAGATTACTTCCTCTGTCCTGGCTAACAGCCCTTCTCCGAAGGTAACTTCTAGGCCAATTTGGCCGAGGGCATCAAGCGGAGGTCCTGCGAAGCCTTGCAAAGGGCGAGCCGCTGGAAGAAGGTGCTTCCTGGAGATGCATAGTTGATCGAAAGCTTGAACAAAAATAATGTCTGCTGAACTCCCTCCGTCAATTAGAACTCTTCGAACCTCAGTTCCTGCAATGTCGGCAGTAATGACAAGTGGGTCTGCATGTGGAAATTTAATGCCAGCTGCATCCTCTGCAGAAAAAGATATTGGTACATGGGACCATTCAGGCATAGCAGCTGTAGACGAAGAAGTTCCAATGTGCCCCACTTCTCTGACATACTCTCTTCTCTGCCTCTTTGACATGCTTCTGAGAGTCCCTCCTCCGGAGATTGGGAGGACTACTCTTTTTCCTCGATCTTGCCCTTCTTCCTGCTTCGGAGGTGGCATAACATTGACCACCGGAGGGCGCCTTGCTGGATCGAAGTTCTCTATTCGCGCCACAGCCTGGACAGGCTCTGGACGCACTTCGGCTTGAACTCGGTCAGTAGTACCTCGACCCGAAGTTCTCTCTAAATACGCTCCTCTCAAAGTAAGTATAGCTTTGCACGCGTCAGTTGCGTGACTTCGGTTCTCACCATGAATGCAGTAGAAGAAAGTTTGGCCTTTTCCGGCCGATTTCCCTGGAGGCCTCCAACTGCTGGTTTTACTTCCCGAAGATTGTGGAGCTCTCTGGGCAAACTTTTGCGGAGGTGCAATGTTCAGAACTTCTGAACGAGGATGCTTTTGCCCCCTTCTCCTATCATGCTGAGCTTCAAAGACGGGTCCCTGCGGCTGTGCCGAAGTTTTCACTTCCAATTTTACTTCCTGCAGTATGGACGGAGTAGCTGCAGTTCTCCGAAGCCATCCCTCTTCTAACCTTGCATATTCTTCAAAATAGGACATCAGCTGAGAAACAGAAGATATGCTTTTCCGGTGAAGTTTATCAAGTAGGCCTGGATGAATGACTCCCTCTCTAGCTGCGTCAACTACCGAAGATGTAGTTAACCCTCGAATTTGCGACTTCGTATGAGTGAAGCGCTTGAAGTATTGTCTTAGGGTATCTCCAGGGAGCTGCTTCACCTGGAAAAGACTTCCCGTTGACATTGGAGGCACGAAGGTGCCCTGAAAATTACTCACGAACTTTTTCTTCAATTGCCCCCATGAACTGATTGATCCTGGTTTTAAAGACCAGAACCATCACAAAGCTACTCCTTGAAGAGCCAGGGGGAAACATTTTGCCATGGTGTCCCGCACTCCTCCACTGGCTTCAATCGCCAAAGCATAAGATCGGACAAATTCTCCAGGATCTTCATCTCCGGCATACTTGCAAAGCTTCAAAGTCTTAAACTTCGGGTCGAAGCATACTTTCTGCAGCTCGGGATGCAGCGGAGACTCAGTGTCAAAGGAGGCATTTTCCGGGGCTTCAGGATAGATAGGTTTGTCGTCTTCAGGCACTTCAGGAATAACTGGGAAGGCTTGAGAGCGAAGCCTATTTGCAGCTTCTTGCCGCCATCTCACTACTTCGGCTTGGAGACTGGCCAGTTGAGCGGCAGTATCACCAAGATTGTCTTCATCTCCTCTGGAAGGATCTTCCGGGTCTTGAGAACTGTAGGGATCAGTTCGAAGTGGAACCTGAGGTGGGAGAGGGACTCCGGGTGGCCGAAGTATAGATGGAGTTGGCGGAGGAACTCCGTATACTCGGGGAAGGGGCGTCCCTTCCGGGGTTTGAGGTGGAGGAAAAGTCGAAGGTCCTCCGACCTCGACTGTATCTGGGGATCTAGCTCCGAAGGTCCGAGGAGACCTCTGAGTAGGATTACCAGCTGAACTCCGCTTGGGAGGCATGGTTTGAAAACTCGGTAGAGAACGAAGTTTCTTGGACTAAGTTCCCCACGGACGGCGCCAACTGTTAGCGTAAAAGATTACGCTAACAGGTTTCTGAAGATTAGAAACTAACAAACGAAGTGTTTGCGAAGGAAACTATTCCAAGCCTCCGAAAGGATAATAACTTAGAATAGTTTGAAAGTGTGCATTGAATAACTTGTATTCGGTCTCTATTACAGGGTAAAATGGGGGGTATTTATAGGCCCAAACATTAAGGAAAAGACCTTCTTACCCCTCTATTACAACCGACATAGTGGAAACTATTCGGTACCCTTAATAGGGCTAAAATGGTAAAATACTAATCTAATGAGAAAGAAGATAAGTCTTCCATCTTATCTGGCAAAGAAGCTCTCAGAAGAGTCCATGTTCGAAGATATACTCCGAACCAGAGTCCGTCTTCATACTTCGAACTACCTTCAACGTACATTTGAGAATATACATCGGAATCATTTGACTTCATTTCTTGTCTTTGTCTTGTTACTGCGATAATCCTGAAGATAGAATATTTTCCCCCAACAGTACCCTTCGAAGTGCCTCGCCTCCGAGGACTTCATCTCGGGGTACCTTCAACCGGAGCCATGCTCCGCACTTTCTACCTTCGCCTGGCGCACCTTGACCCAAGGACCGACCTCGACCCCACGCAGCCCTCGTGACCGATCTCCCCGCTCACCTGGCATCAATCCTCCCGCTTGACCCAAGTTCACTTACTGTGAACCGCCCATCGCCTCCGAAGTCACCTGCGCACCACAGACAGACAGACAAGTTTATCCAGTACCCCGGAGACCTCTCCGGGCAAACAACCTCTGGTACACACTCTGGTGTACCGCCCAAAGTACCGAACCCTTTGGTGCGACCAAGTCATCGTGTACTGTCGGACCCCTTCGACAGTCACACTCTGCTGCAACAGCCACAGCAACCGAACCCTTCAGTGAAACAACCTCCGA